>CM049851.1:30505588-30518088 GCA_027422415.1 Schizothorax lantsangensis
CACTTGTTGGTCTTTTCACCTTGGTCTGAATAAAAATGCAGATTCATTCTTTGCCACTAGGTGTCGCTTTTGGAGGTTTCCCCGGTAACGCTGTACACACAGCAGCACTGCGCTCACAAACACGGCTTTATCAGGCATTACAGGAGAGATGAGATGAAAATGAGACCAATCGGACCAATCAGCGCAGATTAGCGTCACGCAAAGGAGGGGTTTGGAAAAATAAATCATTGAGCGAATCGTTTGGGAGTCGTTGAGCAAGTAAGGTAAAAATAAATGCATATTATAAGACAATGAAAGTGTTTTTTGACCTTGCATGCATGTCAACCTGTTGTTGGGGATCCCAAAACCAAAATATGAACCTTTCATTACCCATAATAGGGGCACTTTAATAGTAGGGATGTAACGATGTCAAAATGTCACGATATGATAATATCTCAATATGAAGTCCACGATACAATATTTATTGCGATATAAAAAAATTAAAAAAATATTTTTTTAAATTTTGTACATTTTAAAGTTAAATACTTCTATTTAATGCACTTTGAGAGTTCAAAATTAAGAGCTCTGAACCATGTTCCTAAGAAAACTTAAAGGGACAGTACACCCAAAAATGAAAATTCTGTCATCATTTACTCATCCTCAAGTAGATCCAAACCTGTATGAATGTGTTTGTTCTGAACACAAAGGAAGATATTTTGAAGAAAGTTTGTAACCAGGCTGTTTCGGGGCACCATTGACTTCCATAGTAGGAAAAAAAATACAATGGAAGTCAATGGTGCCCCAGAACTGCTCTGTTTCCCTCATTCTTCAGAATATCTTCCTTTGTGTTCAGCAGAACAAACACATTCATACAGGTTTGGATCTACTTGAGGATGAGTAAATGATGACAGAATTTTCATTTTTGGGTGAACTATCTCTTTAAGTCAGTGAATTGACTTGTAGCTGAACTTAAAAGAGGACTCAACCCTCTTTTTATTTGTGAAATATTGTCTCAGTCTAAATTACATTCACACTGCTGTTTTAGGAAGACAAACTAATTAGAATATAGGCTAATGATAATAATAACAATTTTATATTAGTGTTATTCCCATGACTGTAATACCCATATATTGTAAAACAGTTGCACTGTAAAATAAATGAAAATGAATATTTCATAGGTTATTTTTGCTTTACACTACAGTAGGGAATAACAATACTTCTCTCCTAATTTCTACACTTGAAAGATATATTTTGAATTTGGACTCATTTAAACCGCTAGCTGTCAGTAATTCATATACAGCACTTTTATTTTAGACAGCTTTTATTTTGAAGGAAAACTCCAGCTTCAGTGAAAACAGGCACAAAAACACGTCTCACGACATAACTGAATCGCTGTAATCACCTGCACATTAAAATGTTGAGAATTACACGAATGTGAAACGCGCTAAACTCACAGCACATGAGATAAACGAGTTCACTGCATCATTCAGTGTGAACGAAGCTGTTCTGAGACGCGGAAAACACCGGATCAACGAAGTGTGTGCTTCGCTTTAAAACACAGCAAAAACAGACTCGATGAAGAGATGAAGCATATTGTGCTTTCAGTTTGAGTTCATTTGACAGATACTGTGCCAAAGCATAATGACCCAAAACACAACTTTAAAGACCTTTAATGTTAGAATAAGAAGTTTAAATATATTTTAAGTAGGGATGCACGATATTGGATTTTTCCGATATCCGATATGCCGATATTTTTCACCTCGTTTCGGCCGATACCGATACCGATATATTTCCTTTTGTTTGGAAACAACACCAAGTCTCTCCTGTGCAGAAATTATAAGCAAAATATTTTTACATTTTGGTTAGTTTTTAACAAGAACTTATTTGTTAGAATTAAATAAACAATAATGAAGGTTTTCAACAGTACATTGAAGCTTTGAAAATAACTATAAATAAACTATATATCAATCGCTGCATTTTTTCCTCCAGAAAGATGCTGTTAACCCTAACATTTTATTTTAAGATTTAACATTTGTAGATGATCTAAAACAAAAGTTTTAAAAATTCTGAAAATCTTTTAGAGCTCATGATTTGTTTAAAAAAATAAAACATATTACACATTAATGAATAAATCAGTATATATAAAATTATTTATTTTACAAGTGTCATGTTTGTGATTTTTTTTTCATGTAAGCTATAGCTTCTGACCATTAAATCAAAACATACTCATTATTTTATGACATCAATTACTGCTTTATTGAATCAGAAACAGTCTAAATGTTATTTGTGTAGCTATTTTACTTTTAGTTTAATTAGTAGTCCAACAGCGCCCCCTACAGATTAAACTCCTCACTGACCCGGAGGAGCTATTACTGTTTACTCTATCACACACCGAACACATTCTGTAGTGCTTCACAGATTAAATACAGAGATCATAACAATCAATATAATCATCATTCAGACAAAACTGTGCTTCAGGAATGAGCCACACACTGCTGATCTAATCACTAACACACCCTGAGCACATGTGAGTTATGTATTCCTCTTATCGGTGAGACATATCGGCATCATTCTTCATATCGGGCCGATGCCGATATTTACATTTAAAGCCATTATCGGCCGATTCCGATATTTACATTTAAAGCCATTATCGGCCGATTCCGATATTTACATTTAAAGCCATTATCGGCCGATTCCGATATTTACATTTAAAGCCATTATCGGCCGATTCCGATATTTACATTTAAAGCCATTATCGGCCGATTCCAATATCAGTCCGATAATATCATGAATCCCTAATTTTAAGAACTACACTTTTTGCTCGAAAGACCTATCGTTTCATTTAGTCATGTGACACGATGATATCGAGACAGTTTTGCTATTGCGATACCACGATATTGATAATACCATTACATCCCTACTTAAGAGTAATAATAAGAATGTAACAGAGAATGGTAATATAATTTATAATCAGTTGCTCCAGAGTGAAAACGTTATCTTTAATTACTGGTACCCGAGTATTATTGAGTTCTGTTCATTTTTAATGAAACCAAAGAGCAAAGTTTCACAGTAAACTTTCAGAATTACTGCCTAATTCATTTATTGTCCGTGGGACACGAAGCACATGATTTACCGTAGTACAGCTATAACCAGAGAGAACACCTCATTCTCTTCTATTACAACAAAACTAAATCAGTCCCCCATAAAGCCATGTTAGAGGAAACTTCATGTTTCTTAATGTACTGTTGATTATAAAGACTTTCTTTGCACCTTAACAGCCCATAATGTTTTTCTACAGAAAGTCATGCTAAACAGGTTTAATGTAGTGAATGGACAAATATATGTAGCATCTTATTGATCTCTAGTTTAAAATCTGAAGCCCAGTTTTTACTTGAAGCTATTTTCTTAACAGGTTTCTATGGAGTGTAAGACATTATCCCCTGGTTTCACAGACGAGGCTTAAACCTAGTCCTAGACTAAAATACAAGTCTGAGCCGTTTCAACTGAAATAAACTTGTACTGATTGATCTTAAAATATATCAGTGTCTTTGTTTTGTCTTTAGATGCACACCAGAAAAGATTGTTTCTAAGCATGTTTATAAAAATGACTTAAATGTCCTAATTGAACTATGACCTAATCCTGGTTTAGTCTAAGCCCTGTCTGTGAAACCAGAGCTATATCTTAGTTCTTCAGAACAGTAGACAGTATTTACGACAAACAATGTTTGAGAGAAATTTGGTTCTTCTTGGTAATTCAAATAGAATGTCCCTACCAACATGTTACCAAAAAAGATGCATTAAAGCTTTTAATGCATCTTTTTGCATTAAAGATGCATCTTTAACTGCATTTTGTTCTAAAGTGTTTATCGTTTGTAAAGCAGGCCACAGCTGTTTCTTCTCAGAATGAACCAAAATGAAAAACATCTTAAATCTCAGCATAAAATATTAGCGTTATTCAACTATAAATATGCTTACCTTGTCGAGTTTTCTTTGTTATTGTCACCTGGCACCGGATACATTTCTTCATTCTGTGAGCACATTCTGAACACAGACACACAGGACTGAGTTTATATATGTATACAGACAAGTAAAACATTTCTGGATCAACATCCATCCGACGTGTGACCAACTTTACTACAATATCCTCCTGAGACCCAGCTATGAAGTTTTGTCTCTGTAGAGGACATTATATTTGAGTGAATTTCTCTGAGATCTTACATGTCACTGTTATAAGTCTGGATGTAAAGTACTGTATTTTGCCTTTTTTTTTCAACATTGCATAAATTAAATGGCCAAAATGGCCTTTTTACTGTATTGTCCTGCTTTGCAAATTAAAAAATCAATTACAAAACAACAATTTAAAAATATTTACTTAACACTGAACATTCTAGCAGACATTACACCAACAAAGCACACTTTAACTAATTAATAAGTTAGTAAAATAATATTATTTGGCTATTTTTGAGACCCCCCTCTTGAATCAAGCATGTATTTTTACTGTACAAATAAAGCAGCCTTGCTGAGCAGAAGAGACTTATGTTAAAACATTAGAAAATATTACAGATCCTAATTTGAACATGTTGTGGCATTCCTTCTCTTTCTATTCAACCTATTATAATATGCTTATATAAAATGTATTAAAGTATTAAAAGTATTAAAGAATTCCATTACTAACACTATGTGTGAATGTTAATATATGTATTAATAGAGCTGTTGTATCTTACTTTATTTTGCAGAACAACAGTAAAATTACAATACTAACATTTATGAATGTTAATAGAGGTCTTGCTTTTATTTTGGCAGAAATCTGCAGAAAGATCTCAGAGCTTCTTTTTGTTGACAACAGCAGATTTATAAATGATTCTCATTATGAATTTGGAAAGATGTTTGTCACATGTATCACATGCCTTTAAAAAATTAATAAAAATGTTACTGAGCAAATGACGAGTAACTGATTATTTTGTGATATTTTGAAATCATTATTTAATTTTCAAATTGTTTGTCATAAATTGGCATCTCAGGAAAATGTTATGGGGTTTCAAATCAAAATATGACTTTCTGTTATGAAACAGGACATAATTTCATACTCGTCCACTGTAGACGACACCGGGACTAAAAGCATATTTATTACACATTTTGGGAGACAAAACAATTAAACTAAATATATATCAATATTCTTATGAAATATTAGATACTATTATGCAAATCTGGCCAATTATTACTCGCATTATTACACTTCTTTTTTCAACATGCTGCACATTAATATGCAAATTAGATACAGTGTATAGATAACATTGTGTTTAATGGGAAAACCAGTTTATGAAATGTGTAAACCCATATTGCATAAAGCAAAATGCTATATCAAATCATTTTGTTATATATTTTATAACATAGTTGAGAATCATCCTTAAAGTTTGGTATAAAAACATCCTTAAACCTAAAAATTGATTGATTTAAAAAAAAAAAAAAAAAAAATCCCATTGTTTTTGCCTTTTCATGTTTATTCATGTCATTTTATTTTTAGAGAAACTGAGTCGTGCGGTGTCCTCTAGAGAGGACATAGCATAACATATGAATAAAATATAATTTTTCAATTATTTTTCTTATGCTCTAAACCAGTGATCCTCAAATCTGGCTCACGAGATCCACTTTCCTGCAGAGTTCAGCTCTAACCCTGATCAAACACACCTGAGCATGCTGATCAGTAGCTGTGTTTACATGCACCCTATAATCCGATCGTCATAGGACTAGAAGCACAATCGGAATAAAAAAGTCACATGTAAACACGTCAATCGGATTGAATTGGCCAGATCTGATTAAAATTTCGATCGGATCGTAAGGGGTGGTTTATTCCTCTTGTAATCCGAACGAGAGGACATGTAAACACTTGATCGGATTGAAAACCGAAACTGGAAAGTACTGCGCATGTGACGCACGGAACGAGCTGTTCTTCCCGGTGAATAAAAGTGTTATAAATGAGTGTCCAGTCATTATAAAACACTGCTTTCACTCAGCGTCTGTGAAGCAGGACAACGTCCCACCAGTCCTTGTTTAAGACCACACACGACTGGTTTTGATCACGGGAAGGGACATAGAAGGGAATAGTTACTGACTAATTAGGACCCAAAGTAAATAAATATCAAGTGTGCTTTTTAAAACAACACACGAGAACAGCAGGGAACTCGCTTGTGACATATAAACACGCATATCAACCCGATCACTTTATTTAGCGTTCATGTAAACACTACGTTCGGATTCGTCAATCAGAATGAATTCATTCGGATGGAAGCAAAAGGTGTCCATGTAAACGTAGCTAGTGTCTTCAGGATCATTAGAAAATCACAGGTGGGGGTGTTTGATCAGGGTTGGAGCTAAACTCTGCAGGAAAGTGGATCTCGTGAGCCAGATTTGAGGATCACTGCTCTAAACAATGTAACGACATGAAGAAAATCACAAAGCTTTTTTCCTGGTTCTCAGGAGGCAGAGTGAAACTACGTTTTGATCAAACAACAACAAAACAGGTCAGGACTTGTTTGTTCATGGATCAGCACGCTCACCCTCGCAGGCGACGCTGTGTTGACATGGAGAGAACAGCACCAGCAGCGCGAGCTCGGAGCAGATGAGGCACTCGCTGGGGCCCGTCACGCTGGGCATGGCCAGGTTAGTCATGGTGTTGGGCGTAGTGTGTACTCGCCTGAGACTGCTGCTGCTGGTGCCTGTGCCACACGTGACGGCTTGAAGCCTGAACACACACACACATCAGTTCATTCTTTAATCCCTCATTTAGTGAGCGCCACAATCAATGCACTGATACACACCTGTGTTTTTCTGCGAAGCTCCTGATGAGAGTTTGTACGCTGCTGTCTGTAACCAGGTCCAGTGGGCTTTTACCTTTATGGTTGGCATAATTGATATCAGCCCCTTCCTGAGCCATGAAGCAAGCGATAGCAGCGCCTACGTTCAGCTCCGTGGTTCCCATCAGCCCTGAGCTACACAACTACACGCAAAGAATGAAGGAATAAACACCATTGATTACCTCTCTCTTAATTATACTGTACAGCACAGAAGCAGTCATAAGTAACACAGGTATATTTGTAGCAATAGACAACAATACATTGTATGGCTCAAAATTATTGATTTTTCTTTTATGCCAAAAATCATTAGAATATTAAGATCATGTTCCATGAAGATATTTAGTAAATTTCCTACCGTAAATATATCAAAACTTAATTTTTGATTAGTAATATGCATTGCTAAGAACTTCATTTGAACAACTTTAAAGGTGATTTTCTCAATATTTAGATTTTTTTGCTCCCTCGGATTCCAGATTTACAAATATTGTCCTATTATAACAAACCATACATCAATGGAAAGATTATTTATTCAGATTTCAGATGATGCATAAATCTCAATTTCAAAAAATTGACCCTTATGACTGGTTTTGTGCTCCAGGGTCACATATATACTGGAAAACAGGAAGATGCTACTCTGGTGTGCAAGGCTTCTATTATTTCAGCACAGTATGTGAATTTTAATATGGAATACCTGGATGACGTATTTACCAAAATGCTTAGCATACAGCAGACCGCAGAGCACACTGCGTGGAGTACTGTGTCCCACAATGCAGTGCTTCCATTTCAGGAGTCACAAATGCACCAGAAGCGAAAGCAACTGTGGTTATTTTATGAATCATTACTTTTATCAACAATTACAACGGTGTTTCTCAGAAATCTCTTACTGCACCTTTAAGCATGCAACAGTGAGCTCACAAGGCAGTAATGTATAAAACAACGGTTTAACGTTCGTAACCCTGATTCTCTGAAACAGTGTAATGAGAGATGCACCTATGGGAAGAGCATCCGTACCTGACCTCTGCAGAAGCATCTAATGACACCAAGCCTGGCTTGACAGACATGAGCCCAATTCCAGGTATAGGACCATCCCTTAACGGAGCACATAACAGGACCTCCACAAGCTACCTTTATTCAGTGAGCTTGTTTGCATCTCATGCAGCAATCTTGGTGGATATCTCCACTCTATGTTTCAGAGAACCGTGGTTACAAACAGTAACCTATTGTTTTCTTCTTTTATCTTGTGTTTAAGATCCACCTATGGGACTATGGACAGCTCTTGGTTGACCAATACATTCACAGAGAGGCCCTGAAAGCAAGGGGTCAGTCACCTGCAAAGACAAAGTCTGGTCACATTACACAAAGGTGATAGTGCTACATGGGTGGAGATAGAGTATGAATGGCATGTAGTATTACGCATACATAACTAAACCGACATAGTAATGAAAATGGTGCCATGCAAAGCTATAAAGACACACTTAGTGACATGAATAAGCAGCATTTGACAGCCCAGGCTTGGGGAGGAATTGATTGCTTAAGAGAACGAGGCTATATACTCCAGGACACAATGAACATCAAGCCAATAGTGTCTGACAAACCCAGCTTGCAATGTCCTGCAATGAAACTCTTCTAAACAGAGCCCAAGAGGTATCCATGCCCCTGGTAGAGTGTGCTCTGAAGAGACTCGCTTATATTAATTTGCCAATGAAAGGCATTGCCAAGAAATGAAGAGCTATCCATTTAAACCCTGCAGAGGACATAGAGCATTCAACCTCTGACCTGCACAAAGGAGAAAGGCGGTGGGTGAAAAGAGGAAAGCTCGATGACCTCACGTGTGCATGCTGGGAAGCACTTAGGCATAAGGGTCAGGTTGGGCCTAAGAAAAACCATATTAGGCTGTTGAAACAAAGTCTCCAGGCACTACGGAGAGGTCCCACTTTGGAGCAGCCTTTCTAGTGTCCAGTGACAATAGCTGGGTTTCCATCACCCTGTTTTAATGCGCATTTTGAAGAATAATGGGAGATGGAAATGCATTTTGCCAATAAATTCCTCCAAGCGCATCAAAAAAGTCATGTGACTTTGTGCTATGAGATGGGATAACTTGACTAGCAGCGGACCGATCTCGTTCCACAGCATCTGAAGTGTTGTTATGGTCATTCTGAGCAAAGTCTGTCATCAAAGTATTTCTGTATAATTGTCTTACACAACGGTGTTCCCAAACAGCAGCATCCAGTTTACAATGAAAAGTGACGATTTTGTTCCTTGGAAATGCTTGTTCGCATTTTTTTATGCGATTTTGCGCATAAGTTAAAGCATTTATTGAGCATTTATTGCACTAATGCGATTATTTACAATAATCAGAGTAAGGACTTAATCGCATTATGATGTTTAAGTCAAGAGCAAAGCTCTTCACGTTTTTTTCATTATTTATATTCGCTAAGAATTGTGGTTATTTTTTTATCCGGCTAAAGTCATACTCGAAGTAAACACAAATGTGAGAGTATTCCTATTTTAGTTGCATTATTGAAGTGCAGTAGACATGTACACACCTTAAATCACACTATTACCATCGTTTAGGACTTTTCACCACATTTTGTCAACCGTTTGACGGCAAACAAAAGAGCATGGCTTCAACAACGCCGTCGTCTGTTTGCACATACAGCATGACAAATAATTAACTGCACTTGAAGCTTTCGTAAAGTAAAAATGAAACACCCAAAACTGTATATGTATCATAACGTAGACGAACTATATACGTGAAATTCTGGAGGGACGTCGGCTGGCGTCGCGTGGGGATGTAATGATCAGTGTTGGGCACGTTACTTTAAAAAAGTAATTAGTTATAGTTACTAGTTACTTCTCACAAATAGTAACTGAGTTACATCATTATAAAAGTAACTAATTACCAGGGAAAGTAACTATTAAAAAAAAAAATCAAATGTCAAATAACTTGGATGCTCCGATATTAAATATGATAAATAAATGAAATGGACACTAAATAGAATAAATTATTATTATAAAACATTGTACATTAATCGACACTATTTATCTACAGACACTTAGCATCAGTTAGTCAAGCATTATAATATGATATTATGATAATTTAGCATTATATGATGGTAGATCTTTAGTAATTAGAATAACCAAGTATGAATTCATATTTGTCATGTTGACTGAACTTAGGACTGGTGCTTAAGATATTGTTTGTCATTTAGTGTTTCTATAAAAAAAGGGGGAAAAATTGATAAGATAACAAAACTACTACGAATTATACCACTAATAACAATATAAAACACTAAGGATAAAGGAGCTGCTGGGTTCATGAATATTAATCACGTTGTATGGGTTCGCTCGAATTGATTCGCTGAAATCAAAACAGGGACGATAATAGGTGAACACCGGCCAATGAGATTGTCGTTTAGCTCCGCCCACTACAGAAGAACCCGGCAGTTCTTAAAAGCTGAAGAATTCCAAAGAAACTCCGTTATTTTGACACGAAAACACAACAAAGAATATCGTTTACATGTAGCACGTCAATTCTGCATGTTATGAAAGACTCTCTCGCTCTGTATCGTGTGTGAGTGCGTGTGATGTGTGTGTGTGTGTGTGTGTGTGTGTGTGTGTGTGAGAGAGACAAAGCTACGGCGAGTCGTGCGCTTCACACTAGAGTTTACGGTTCGTCAAATACAGCTACACTGCGCATCCATTCAGATGAACTGAAGAATAAAATGATAATAATATTATAATAAATTATAGTAACGCCGCATTTTATTGTCAGTAACGGTAACGGCGTTGTAACGGGGGAAACAGTAATTAGTTTGATTACTCGTTACTGAAAACAATAACGCCATTAGTAACGCCGTTTATTTATAACGCCGTTATTCCCATCACTGGTAATGACGCATGCCATTACTCGACCTATGTACTATAACATGTGAAACAGGAACATGAAAGGAATATTCTAAAGTAAACACCTTAACCATAATATTGTCTTATTCAGAATAAGGTAAATAATTAGATTACTGATGTAAATGTAGTCATTGTTTCATTTACAAGAGAAACGAGGGCGTAGTTTGATGACGCCGTGATTGAGTGTGGAATCAAGTTGTTGTCTTCATCCCCACAGCCGATGCAATCATGTCCATGGATGCGCTAATGTATTAAAGACTTAAGGTCACTGTAGTATGAAGCAGGGTGGGGCTGAAAGTCGAGGCCGCTGGAGCGATTGCTAATGAAGGAGAGCGTGATACACGGCTCGAAAGCTTTTATTATGCCACAGTCGACCGCTTCTGCTTCTTCCGGTCGTGTGTATGTGAGGTAAAACAGCGCTGTTTAATCATACTAGATACATTTGAGTCTGTTGAAGTGTTGTTATAATGCTACTCTGTGCGATAGTCACCCGTCTAATAAAATGCATAACATATTAAAGTGTCTTTGGGGTTTCCATGTTTTCTACAAAATAAAACCAGAAAATCGAGGGTGTATGAGGATGTCATTGGCAGGCGACGCAAGGACACGGTCCGTTACATTAGTTAAAATTGCTTATTTCTCTGGATTTAAACATTCTTCCAAACATTTGTGATAATGTAAGTACACAAGTCAGCAAAATATATAACACTGTTCTAGTGGTTTTTGGATATTTTAATCAAAAATCTTTAATAAAAATATCCTGCAATTGTACTTTTACTATACATATTATAGTCTGCTAACTAATTTTGCGCTTAATGCACTTTAATTGTGCAGAAATAGTGTTGAGGTCCAACTTAAGATATACTTAAGTATATGTGATTGTGCTAAAGTGGAACTGTTGCAAGTATACTTCAGATACACTTTAAATATCTTGCATTTAAAGACCGATATTATACAAAGATCATACAATCTTTATTAATAGTGATATTAAAACACATTTTAGGCATAATATGTGACCCTGGCAGCACAAAAGCAGTCATAAGTAACACAGGTATATTTGTAGTAATAGACAACAATACATTGTATGAGTCAAAATTATACATTTTTCTTTTATGACAAAAATCATTAGGATATTAAGATCATGTTCCATGAAGATATTTAGTAAATTTCCTACCGTAAATATATCAAAACTTAATTTTTGATTAGTAATATGCATTGCTAAGAACTTCATTTGAACAACTTTAAAGATGATTTTCTCAATATTTAGATTTTTTTGCACCCTCAGATTCCAGATTTACAAATATTGTCCTATCATAACAAACCATACATCAATGGAAAGATTATTTATTCAGAAGATTTAAAAAAATTGACTCATTTAGTGGTCCAGGGTCACATATTAAGAATTATGCACTGTGCAAAAAATAAATGCTCCAAATAAGTTTAAATATAATTTTGCATCAGCAAGTCTTAAGTGATATGTCAATGGATTTGAAGTATACTTAGTATGAAATAAATGACATAGGTTTGTGTTTTTTCCTAGGGTATAGTATGCAGTATGCTAGTATTGCACTGTTTGTTCTCAGTCACTCTGTGCTCTTACCCTGCCGTACAGCACCGCTCCTTCACCCTCGCCGCTGCTCATGACGGTGGTCAGCTGCTGGCGGCTGAGAGCCGTGTGCATGGCTGTGTCTCCATCCTCATCCTCTGCGTTGACGTCTGCCCCCTCCGTCACCAGCAGGGCCACTAGAGCCACGTGACCCT
>CM049851.1:30525588-30543088 GCA_027422415.1 Schizothorax lantsangensis
GGTGATTTTCTCAATATTTAGATTTTTTTGCACCCTCAGATTCCAGATTTACAAATAGTTGTATCTCAGCCAAATATTGTCCTATCATAACAAACCATACATCAATGGAAAGATTATTTATTCAGCTTTCAGATGATGCATAAATCTCAATTTCGAAAAATTGACCCTTATGCCTGGTTTTGTGGTCCAGGGTCACATATTATGCAAACAAAAACGTATTTTGGATGCGACTGATCATTCGACAGCACTAATATAAAGGTTTGAATGCTTGAAGGGTGTGAGGGTGCTTCATTGGCAAGCAGCTTCTGTGATTGGTGGATGTCTCTCTTCAGGATTATGGGTAGAGTAAATCTTTACCTGGAACCTCAACCTTGTCCCTTGAATGGATTTGTCCCTGGTCAGCATCTCAGAAAACTAATATTTTTTACTGTTAAAATTGAAATGATGGAACGATAAGAGAAGCACACAAAACGTTATGCTAAGATCAGATAAGAGCTGTTCAAGAACATGCGATGCGGGAATCAAGAGTAGATATCAAGTGCCAAATCGAATGAATGACCGCTGTGTTTCTCTGTCGCTCTGGGTCATGCTGATATTCACACGGCTGGCGGCGTCAACACTCACACATAACACATATGACAACTGTCAGAACAAGACCAGAGAGCTGAAGAAGCTGCTGCTGGAGTCAGAGTTTACTCAAATAACACAAAAACTCTACTGCATTTGTATCACATCAAAGGAGGAGAAGGCTTTGCATATCTATTGTGATTTGAGCTGTAATGACTGATGTCAACATGAGCAGCTGTGTAACTTTCCTCATCCATCAACTGCACAAGAGCCGGAAATACTGCACTAAACACAGCTTCATTTGTTTGTGCTGATCACAAGCTGTTTGTGCAGTGAATTACTGGCTTCAATTCTTGAGAACTAACCTATTCAATAATAATGTGTAATGCTGGGCCTGTTTAGTTCATGTACAAACCCGATTCCAAAAAAGTTGGGACACTGTACAAATTGTGAATAAAAAAGGAATGCAATAATTTACAAATCTCATAAACTTATATTTTATTCACAATAGAATATAGATAACATATCAAATGTTGAAAGTGAGACATTTTGAAATGTCATGCCAAATATTGGCTCATTTTGGATTTCATGAGAGCTACACATTCCAAAAAAGTTGGGACAGGTAGCAATAAGAGGCCGGAAAAGTTAAATGTACATATAAGGAACAGCTGGAGGACCAATTTGCAACTTATTAGGTCAATTGGCAACATGATTGGGTATAAAAAGAGCCTCTCAGAGTGGCAGTGTCTCTCAGAAGTCAAGATGGGAAGAGGATCACCAATTCCCCCAATGCTGCGGCGAAAAATAGTGGAGCAATATCAGAAAGGAGTTTCTCAGAGAAAAATTGCAAAGAGTTTGAAGTTATCATCATCTACAGTGCATAATATCATCCAAAGATTCAGAGAATCTGGAACAATCTCTGTGCGTAAGGGTCAAGGCCGGAAAACCATACTGGATGCCCGTGATCTTCGAGCCCTTAGACGGCACTGCATCACATACAGGAATGCTACTGTAATGGAAATCACAACATGGGCTCAGGAATACTTCCAGAAAACATTGTCGGTGAACACAATCCACCGTGCCATTCGCCGTTGCCGGCTAAAACTCTATAGGTCAAAAAAGAAGCCATATCTAAACATGATCCAGAAGCGCAGGCGTTTTCTCTGGGCCAAGGCTCATTTAAAATGGACTGTGGCAAAGTGGAAAACTGTTCTGTGGTCAGACGAATCAAAATTTGAAGTTCTTTTTGGAAAACTGGGACGCCATGTCATCCGGACTAAAGAGGACAAGGACAACCCAAGTTGTTATCAGCGCTCAGTTCAGAAGCCTGCATCTCTGATGGTATGGGGTTGCATGAGTGCGTGTGGCATGGGCAGCTTACACATCTGGAAAGGCACCATCAATGCTGAAAGGTATATCCAAGTTCTAGAACAACATATGCTCCCATCCAGACGTCGTCTCTTTCAGGGAAGACCTTGCATTTTCCAACATGACAATGCCAGACCACATACTGCATCAATTACAACATCATGGCTGCGTAGAAGAAGGATCCGGGTACTGAAATGGCCAGCCTGCAGTCCAGATCTTTCACCCATAGAAAACATTTGGCGCATCATAAAGAGGAAGATGCGACAAAGAAGACCTAAGACAGTTGAGCAACTAGAAGCCTGTATTAGACAAGAATGGACAACATTCCTATTCCTAAACTTGAGCAACTTGTCTCCTCAGTCCCCAGACGTTTGCAGACTGTTATAAAAAGAAGAGGGGATGCCACACAGTGGTAAACATGGCCTTGTCCCAACTTTTTTGAGATGTGTTGATGCCATGAAATTTAAAATCAACTTATTTTTCCCTTAAAATGATACATTTTCTCAGTTTAAACATTTGATATGTCATCTATGTTGTATTCTGAATAAAATATTGAAATTTGAAACTTCCACATCATTGCATTCTGTTTTTATTCACAATTTGTACAGTGTCCCAACTTTTTTGGAATCGGGTTTGTAGTAGTAGTAGTAGTTAGGGGTGTAACGGTTCACAAAATTCATGGTTCGGTTCGATACGACACAGTGGTGTCACGGTTTGGTATGTTTTCGATACGGGGTGGGGGGTAATTGGTTACGTCGCAATGTTGGAAATATTTCTGTTTTAAACCATGGATATCACACAAGCACACGTGCAAACTTTATGCCAGTGAACGTCTTAATCTCAGTCAAATCACTATAAGCAGAAAGTGAAAGTAAAAACTTTCAGCATCTGACGCTTACTCTCTCAGAGACAACGAGAGACGAATCTACTTCAACATATGCTGATAACGGTATAAGCTATAGCTGTTTTCATTTATTCCCTTAATATTTATCTTCTGGCCTGTACATATTGAAAAAAATAAGAAACGTATTTCGTGTTAAACAGGTTGTTTTTGAAAGTCGGTGCTTGAAATAAAAGCTTTTATTTCATTGATTTTTATTGATGACTGCAGCGTTAATATTTGAATTATAGGACTATAATTTATTGTATAGCCTTAATAGACCTTTTTTAAAAACATTTTAATGGAGTAAATAGCCTACTCTTATCCTCGCAGCGCATCAGTTATGTGGTAATTATTGCGGGGCAAATTAATTGTACTTTTAATTTAATAATAAACAGTAACTTCATAATAATAACAGGCCTAATAAAAATAAGAATGTAACAGGCCTACATTAATTGGAAATGCCAAATACTCTTAATATTGCCAATAATTGATGTTTTTGACCATATCTCTGGCTATCATCATCTTTCGACGCACCCCAGTAAGAGGAGGTTATCACGGGGCAGACAGCACGATGCTTGGGCTTCGTTGTTGAGCGCAGTGGCACTGATAACATTATATTTCACACACTTTAAGCTCTTTTATTTTCCAAACGTAATAGGATTAGTCCAACGAATCATTCGGTTTGTAATGTGTACCGAACCGAAAGCCTCGTACCGAACGGTTCAATACGAAGACGTGTATCGTTACACCCCTAATAGTAGTATATTTGTTATTTAATGCCATGTCAGCATCTTAGGCTATTTTCATGGCAAAAACTATTTAAAAAATACAAGTGCGTTTAGTTCATGGCAATAGTTGAAACTAGGGCTGAAGGATTTGTTAAAAATAAAGAAAATCTGACTGCAAGTGTTCAATGTTGCTGCTATAAAATCATAACAAAAGCATAACATCAGTCTTCATTTGGCATTCACATTGTACATAGACAATGTACAAAAATACTGTAATAAGACTATTATTGAGCACCTGAGGTGTTATTCTGAGCCGATATGTTAACAAACGTAGTAAAAGTGAATCGTACATATATTCACTAAGACTCTCTGCTATGACACACAAATGAGTCTCTAAACACAGCAAATGCTAAGATGTTCTTGTGACTGTTAATGTTATACAATAATGTGCTTAATTAATCAATAACTTGATTTAAGGCAGAGCAGTGGCAAAAACATAATAATATTGGATAAAAATACATTATAGGGTTCATAAGGTGTGGGTAAAAATTGCTACATTATTTAATAATCCACAATATTTTTACATTACGTGGTAATTTGTGCAAAATGTGGATAAAATAATTGCCAAATACTTGATCCAAAGAGGGAGGAGGAAAGTGTTTGGGAAACCTGCTTGAAAACAATCATCATAGTTACAATCCTGTACTAATGGTCCAGAAATGATAAGCTACTTTAATACGACAAGAAATACATCTGTTCTGAATTTCCTCATGAATTAAGACTTTGATCAGTTTAGTGGCCCCACTAGTATTGTTTACATCAGTTGCATGCTATTACCATGATTAACTGCTTCAGCATTTGACCACTGATTATGATTAAAAAAAATAATAATTATATATAAACATATAAACATTACAGCAATTTCTTAATTTCTGTCAGGAGTGCAAATTATTCATGAAAATAATAAATGAAGGTATTTTTGAATGATTTTGATGAGACACAAGTTTATGCATTTTGAAAATATCTGAAGAAATTATGGAGAAAAAAACAAAAAACTGGGCATTCAGGTGTAGACGTCTGCATCGGTGTTATTGCTGTGCAAATTTAATCCTGGCTTGGTTGTATTTATATATAAAAAAAATCAACAATATATATTAAAAAATAAAGAATGAATAAAATCAGATTAAATATTACATGAAACACTTCAGTATATTTATGAAAAATATTAAAGCCTTAACAGAAGATCATGCATTTCATTTGTCTTTTAAGTTTAAAGTGAATAAATGAATTCTTGAATGTTTTGAAGGGTTAATTGTGTATTATATAGTAAGTTACTGTAACTGACATGAATATAAAACAGATGTTATTTTAATTTCTTATGATAAATAAATCATTATCGGCCAACCAAAATCTGTCCAGCCCCAGCCGGTAACAATGCTTTTAATTCAGACTTAGCTCTAACCCTAAACTGAAACCTAAGCCTGACTGCTTCATAGTAATGTTGTTCCAGGACCAACAAGGACACGGATCCAGGAACGTGTGTGACTCCAGGAGTGTGTGCGAGGCAGAGGGAGGGACGCTGTGTGACAGACGTGTGTCCTGTGGCTCTTTAAGTCAACCGTGTCGCTGTTATGAAAGACTCTGGGTCACATGTGTACAAGCTTGCACGTATTTACCACGCAACTGTGGCCGATGGGCGGCCAAAGAGCAAGTCCTAGTGGAGAGCAGGACATCTGATGCCACACCTCTCAGGAGATGCCACTTTCATGCACTATACGTTTCACTGAAGCTCATCTAGCGGAGATTGTGGAGTATCAAATGTAATACTCAGTAGCCCAGGTGAAAAACAACTGCACTTCCATAATGTACTTAAAGTGCTCTATTTTCACGCACTAATTTTGTACTTAATATACTAAAAATTATCCTTTAGTACTTAAGATCATCTAAGTGTACTCAACTGTGCTATTTTGAGACACCATGAATATGAACTAAAATGCACTTTTAACAAACTATCTCTGTATTTAAAAAATGTATTTAGTTACCACTTGTAGTACACTTGTACTAGTGAATGAAAGATGGGTTCAAGTGTGGTAACTAAATAATTTTTTTAAATACAAAGATAGTATGTTAAAAGTGCATTTTAGTTCATATTCATGGTGTCTCAAAATTGGACAGAAGAACTTGAAGAACTGCATAAAACCAAGTCCTAATCCCAGTTTAACACCTCTGGTGTGACTGTAAATGCAGACCTTGAGACAAAAACTCATCACCAAACACCAATGACTTGTACATACACTATATAGACAAAAGTATTGGCACCCCTTCTTTAGAACAGAAAAATGCACTTCCAAATCTGTGGCAACAACGATGGGAACATAATTCATGTATTTAAAAATTGTATTTCATCTCTGTTGCAACAGTTTTGTAAGTGTCTAAAATGACTGAACCCATATGTACAAGTCATTGGTGTTTGGTGATGAGTTTTTGGCTCAAGGTCTGCATTTACAGTCACACCAGAGGTGTTAAACTGGGATTAGGACTTGGTTTTATGCAGACCAGTCAAGTTCTTCCACACTGACTCAATCAATCATTTTCTTTTTGAACCTTGTCTTATACACAGAGACATTGTCATGTTAGAATAGAAAAGAGTCCAAACTGTTGCTATAATATTAGAAGCACACAATTTCCTAGAATATCATTATATGCTTTAACATTAAGATTTGTACTCATAGAAATTACTAAAGTAGTCAAACCTGTTCATTAGAAGGGGTGCCAATACTTTTGGCAATATAGTGTAGGTTAGTATTTAAAAGCTGCTTGTAATGAGCTTTGGTTCATCATGTGACTCTCTCATCAGTGTATTACAAAGGTACAAAACAGATTTCAGTACTTCAATATGTTGGTATACTCATTCATTATATCAGTTTATGAAATTACAGCTTTTAAATGTAAATTTAAGTTAAATTTATTAAGCCTCAGACTGAAACTCACTCCTGATTTCTCTCAACAGCAGGAGAGCTGTCAGTCAATAAATGGGAAAACAAAGTAACAAGCATTACTTATTTGAAAAACTAACTAACTTGTAAATGTAAAAGAAATGCATTATTTTACTAGTTATGTCAGGGTTCTGTTGTGCGTGTCATCTGTTCCCGCCTCTTGTGTCCATATTTGGTGAAATTACATTTACCTGTCCTTGTTTCAATTATGACTTTTTGTTTTAAATGCTTTATGTTCCATGTGTTTGTCTCTACACAATTATGTGTCCCATATCTTTAAAACATTATGAATGAATGAGGCATTAGCTGTCTTTTGAGTTTGATGTCGTCTGGTCTACTCGTTACTTCCCCTGTGTATCTTGTTTCTGTGTCCTGCCTTGATGTCATTAAAGACTATTATTTGAGTTTATGTCCTCGTCTGCGTGTTCCTGTATCCTCCCTCATGTGTGCACCGTGACAAGTTACTAGTTACACTTAAAGATGTAACTTCTAGGAAAGGGATATCCTCAATTTTAAGCGATTTAGCTTATTTCTTTGTTGAATCTATCATTCTTGTTCAATGACATTTACCTGTTTTTTTCTTTAGTAGACTTTTTGTTTTAAATGCTTTAGTTCCTATGTTTTGGTCTTGCCCATCTCTACACAATTATTGGTCCCATATCTTTAAAACATTATGAATGAATGAGGCATTATAGCGCTTTATTGTGTATTGTTGTACACCCAAAGCACTTTACTTCTCTTTCAATCATGTGTAAGGGGGTCTCTCCTCAACCGAAGCGCCACCAGTGTACAGCATCCACTTGGTATTCTATACTCTTTGATGCGACGGCAGCCACAGTACAACGGCGCCAGTGCGCTCACCACACACCAGCTACAGGTGGAGAGGAGAAAGAGAGATAGAGCCAATCAAGTGGATGGGGATTATTAGGAGGACATGATTGACAAGGACCAGTGGAGGGAATTTGGCCAGGACACCGGGGTTACACCCCTACTCTTTACGAGAAGTGCCATGGGATTTTTAGTGACCACAGAGAGTCAGGACCTCGGTTTAACGTCTCATCCGAAAGACGGTGCTCTTTTTACAGTATAGTGTCCCCATCAACTATACTGGTGCATTAGAACCCACACAGACCACAGGGTGAGCACCCCCTGCTGGCCTCACTAGCACCTCTTCCAACAGCAACCTAGTTTTCCCAGGAGGTCTCCCATCCAGGTACTGACCAGCTCAACCCTGCTTAGCTTCAGTGGGTGACCGGTCTTGGGCTGCAGGGTGATATGGCTGTGGCTGAAGTTATCTGAAGTTCTCAAAATTCATATTAAACCTCTGGCTGTTACAGCTTTATTTGGTTGTCTTTCTCTATCGCCTGACATCCCCAAATATAAGACTCGTGTTGAAGCTTTAGTAACACTCCTGGTGAGACGTTTAATTTTACTAAACTGGAAATCGCCTGCAAGCCCTACCCATTCTTTATGGATTAAAGATTATTTATTTTGTTAAACTAGAGAGAATCAGACACACAATGAAAGGAACTTCTGGTAATTTCAATAAAGCTTGTGGTCCTCTTCTAGATTGTTTATGAAAGTGAAATATTCTTAAATATCGGAGTATATTGCTCCTCTGACAGTAACCCTTTCCCTCCACCAAGGTATAGATTACTAGCCTACTTCATCTTTAGCATCATTTTCTTATACCTGTGATGTTAATGTGCATATTCGTTTTGGATGGACAATCTTTTTATGACCTTCTATTTATGCATTTAACTGATTATTTTGAAATCATTATGTTGTTACATTATTATTCAATACCCTTTTTTGGTGGTTGTAGTGTTTCTCAGTCGACTGGTGAGTAACCTGTAAAGTCATGGTTTTGTTGATCATGCAACATCATGACAATCACAATCATATTCACTTGCTTGACAAGACATGAGTTGATTTAAGTTGAAATGCTTTCTTTATACGAGAAGAGTGTTTGAGAGACAGGTGACTATTTGAAGATCCAGTCAGATATACAGTTTGGTGTTATTACGCAAGCAATATCAGGTAATGAGAGAGGTAATAAAGGAGGATCACTCACAGTTTGTTGCCCTTCAGAGCGGCGTGATGCAGCAGGTTGAAGCCGCGGTTGTTCTGCTGAGTGAAATCGATGTTGGGCACCGCAGTCAGAATCTCAATGATGCTCCTGAAGTCTTTGGCAATGGCGTCATGTAAGGGTGTATCTCCATATGAATCCTGACAACACCGAATTACTGCTGTTAGTGGACACAAATGTGACCGTGGAGCACAAAAGCAGTCATAAGCAGCACAGGTATATTTGTAGCAATAGCCAACAATACATTGTATGGGTCAAAATTATCCATTTTTCTTTTATGCCAAAAATCATTAGGATTTTAAGATCATGTTCCATGAAGGTCTTTCAGATCAGGAGAAACATGCAAACGCTGCACTTAAGAACTGTGCATTTACTGAAAACATGTTTATGAGTTTAGCATGTATGGGATGATAATGCATGATTTAATATACTATTAATAGAAAAACATCCTTTTGCAGAATAGGTGTCATTAATGTAAAATGTAAAATATAAAATTAAATATACATACAATGTAAATGTAGCCATTTGTCAATTTAGTTGTGATAAAAAATAAAATAAAAATAAAGAATCAACCAACCATGAATTCAGATGGAATTATTTTGCCTGTAGGTTATAATTAATACTGAAGATGTCTGAAATTAAGCTGTTTAAGTAATAAAAGCACCACTGTGGCCTCCTGCACTGCCATTTTTCACATTAACATAAAAACAATAGAGTTCACAAATCCCCCATTAACAAACATACATAAAAAAATTAATAAATTATCCAATCACAGAAAAACTCCATCAATTAAACTCAAATCAGATCACTGATCCAGTTCCTGAATCACTCAAACAGTCACGCTAACAAGCTTTACTGGAGCATGAGGTGTGTTTTCTGTCTAACCTGCAGGTTGACGTCTGCCGAGTGCTCAGTCAGCACTCTCACCACATCCGTGAAGCCTTTATTGACAGCGATGTGCAGCGCCGAACACATGGAGTTATTCAGCAGGTTCACACTGGCTCCTTTACTGAGCAGCAAGCGTGCGATTTCTGCCTGATTCCTGCACACACCACATACCAGACACACACAAACACATTAGATGAGCAAAATACATCAACATCAAGTGTACTGCTTACAATACAAAAACTGACTGTACTCTAAAAAAACTGTACTGGCAAGCCACATGCTACAGTCAGCACCAGTGTTGGGGGTAACGCATTACAAGTAACTCGAGTTACGTAATCAGATTACTTTTTTAAGTAACTAGTAAAGTAATGCATTACTTTTTAATTCAGAAGGAAATATCGGAGTTACTTTTTCAAATAAGTAACAGTTACTTTGTTTCTGATGTATTGAGTGACAGCTCTGGTGTTGCCATGGTGATGTATTGAGTGACAGCTCTGGTGTTGCCATGGTGATGTATTGAGTGACAGCTCTGGTGTTGCCATGGTGACAGAAATCAGAGCGTTGTGTGTGAACATGATCTTACTGTAGTTCTAGACTAAATATCAACATGTGTTTACTCATCTCACCTGCACAAAAACACATTGTGTTCCTCACAATCAATAAAAACAGTCAAATGCAAACTCAGAATATTATACAAACCTGCAATAGTTAAATAAGACAAATATCATTTATGTATTTAATCCCATTTTATTAACCGATGTCTTTGCTGCTGACCTTCGATGATCCAATGCAACCAAACTATAAGTAAAAATTACATATTTGTGTTTCATTAGTGTTGATCTTTCTTCTTCTGCGTCATATTCTTCATGTGATTAGTTTGAGCGGCGCCCTCTACTGTACAGACGTGAATCTACATCTCCTTCAGTCTGAGCCGGATTCACTTCACTTTTAGTGTGAAAGAGCTTTTATATTTGTAAAAGAAGAACTTTTTATATTAAAAACAAACAAACAAGCCCTGCCCAGATTTATAAAGCAACTCAAAAGTAACGTAACGCATTACTTTCCATAAAAAGTAACTTAGTAACGTATTTAGTAGGACTGTCAAAAACATTGCATTTGAATTCTAGGTGTGCGTCAGGCAGGTTTATTAATGGTACACAAGATGCGATAATCGCAATGATTGTTGTCATTTGAGAAATGTATTTTTACATTTCAGGTATTGCACTTTTACCAATAAGCACAAACTAACAAACATAATTGTACTGATTTATTATAGGCTATTTAATATGTAAATTAATATTAAAGATATGCACTCTTCTCTGTCTACATTGTGAAAACTGGTAAAAACACACTAAAATATTATAGCAGTGAAATTCCTAGTAATTCCAAATTGCAATGGTGTTTCTCTATTAAAACAAGTGCATTTATTCAGCGATCACAATCACAAACAATACAGTCGAGATCTCATGACAGAACACAGAGCGGCTGAAGGACACTTTCATGTAAGATCGCTAAACTCCAGCTTGTTTGTTGTTTTTTTCAGATCATTGTCGGCGCTTCTGCAATGAGGCGCGAGCGTGTGCGTATATGGTTGCCAGATTGCAAAATTAAGCAAAACAATGGGCAGAAAATGCTTCCTTTTAACAGAGAAGCTCAGATTTGGGGATTTGAACTCTTGATATCTGGCAACCGCACACAAGAAAGCTCACGCAGTGTTGCCAACTTAGCGACTTTCAGACCTCCCTTGCGACTTTTTTCCAATAAAGCGACTAGTGACAAATCTAGCGACTTCTTGGACAAACCTTAGCGAGTCTCTGTGATCGCTAGTACTGCCGCAACGGCGCGAGGTCAGCGCACGCACCTCTTTCTCTGCGTCTGCTCTGTTCAGCTAGCGTCTGAGAGGAGCTCAGTTAAAATACATATTATGTTGCTTCTCTAATTTTCCATGCAAATATAGCTGAAATCACAGCACAAGTGTACAGGTGCATCTCAATAAATTAGAATGTCGTGGAAAAGTTCATTTATTTCAGTAATTCAACTCAAATTGTGAAACTCGTGTATTAAATAAATTCAATGCACACAGACTGAAGTAGTTTAAGTCTTTGGTTCTTTTAATTGTGATGATTTAGGCTCACATTTAACAAAAACCCACCAATTCACTATCTCAACAAATTAGAATACTTCATAAGACCAATAAAAAAAACATTTTTAGTGAATTGTTGGCCTTCTGGAAAGTATGTTCATTTACTGTATATGTACTCAATACTTGGTAGGGGCTCCTTTTGCTTTAATTACTGCCTCAATTCGGCGTGGCATGGAGGTGATCAGTTTGTGGCACTGCTGAGGTGGTATGGAAGCCCAGGTTTCTTTGACAGTGGCCTTCAGGTCATCTGCATTGTTGGGTCTGGTGTCTCTCATCTTCCTCTTGACAATACCCCATAGATTCTCTATTAGGTTCAGGTCAGGTGAGTTTGCTGGCCAATCAAGCACAGTAACACCATGGTCATTGAACCAGCTTTTGGTACCTTTGGCAGTGAGGGCAGGTGCCAAGTCCTGCTGGAAAATGAAATCAGCATCTCCATAAAGCTTGTCAGCAGAAGGAAGCATGAAGTGCTCTAAAATTTCCTGGTAGATGGCTGTGTTGACTGTGGACTTCAGAAAACACAGTGGACCAACACCAGCAGATGACATGGCAGCCCAAATCATCACTGACTGTGGAAACTTCACACTGGACTTCAAGCAACATGGATTCTGTGCCTCTCCACTCTTCCTCCAGACTCTGGGACCTTGTTTCCAAATGAAATGCAAAATTTACTTTCATCTGAAAAGAGGACTTTGGACCACTGAGTTATTTTTCTCCACAGCCCAGGTAAGATGCTACTGACGTTGTCTCTGGTTCAGAAGTGGCTTGGTAGCCCTTTTCCTGAAGACGTCTGAGCGTGGTGACTCTTGATGCACTGACTCCAGCTTCAGTCCACTCCTTGTGAAGCACTCACAAGTGTTTGAATCAGCTTTGCTTGACTGTATTCTCAAGCTTGCAGTCATCCCTGTTGCTTGTGCACCTTTTCCTACCCAAATTCTTCCTTCCAGTCAACTTTGCATTTAATATGCTTTGATACAGCACTCTGTAAACAGCCACACCTTTCAGTAATGACCTTCTGTGACTTACCCTCTTTGTGGAGGGCGTCAATGTTCGTCTTCTGGATCATTGCCAACTCAGCAGTCTTCTCCATTATTGTGGTTTCAAAGAACAAGAGATACCCAGAATTTATACTGTATGGATGGTCATTTATTGAAACTCAAATGTAAATATTCTAATATTTTGAGATACTGATTTTTGACTTTCATGAGCTGTAAGCCCTAATCATCAAAATTAAAACAAAAAACTTTTGAAATGTTTTACTTTACATGTTCTACTGCGTTTCAGTCACTATTTCATATTAATCCCGTCGACTGACAACAGAAACAGTAAAATATATAAAGGAAAACAGTTTTATTGAGAATCTGGCTGCATTACAATACAGTATGAGCACAGAGAGACAAACAAATGTAAAAGGCAATAAGACGTGATGACGTCATGAATATGCTAATTAGCGTTTCACGTCATCTAACGACTTTTCAAACTGGCTTTAGCTACTTTCCATCGAAAGCTGGCAAAACTGAGCTCGCGTAGTAGAGGCGATTACAACGGTCCACAATAATATTTCGTCTCCTTTGATTTTTTACAACACATTTTAGTCTCGCCTTTTATTGTCAATGATATTGCATGTTGATATAGTCACAGTTATTGTTTATTGACTTCATTGTCGTCTCCTCATCGTCTCGTTTTAGTCATGGGGGGAAAAAGCTTGTCAGTGAACATTTTACGCCATAGTTTCTGTTAATGAAATTAAAACTAGTGCAAAAACACAGGTTGCCCTGCATCTAATACTTGGTAATGTACATGTAGCTTTTTCTTGTTATTGATAACCCATTCCAGAGTGCAGGAATAAGTACTGGCGCTCACCCGAACGCTGTGTAGTTTAGCGCAGCGTCTCCGTCCTCATCTTTAGTTTCAATGCTGCTGTTGGCCTGAAGCAGAACCTTCACCACCTCCATGTGCCCCTGATGGGCGGCCACCTGCAGAGCCGTCTTCCCCTGGTTCTTAATATCCACCTGAAGACAGTCACACACAGCCTTCATTCAAACACACTTCTGCAAAGACTTTACTAGGGCTGGGAAAATAAATTGATGCATCGCGAATCAAGAAATGACTCCGCATCGATTCTGAGATTTTCCAAGATACAGATGAGTTTGTTTCTTCATCAGATTTGGAGAAATGTATCACTGCATCAGTGTCTCAGCAATGGATGCTCTACAGTGAATGGGTGCCGTCAGAATGAGATTCCAAACAGCTGATAAAAACTATGGCTGCCTTCGACTAAAGATTTTTCTGGTCGACTAGTAGTCGTTCATTTTAGGCATTAGTCGACTATTAGTCACACGTTTATTATTAAACCATATAAATCATAATAACGAGTCTTTAATTGCCTACACTGCCTAATAAGCACTCAAGTGCATGCAAAGAAAGCTTGCCACAGCGCACCGGTAGATATAATAATTATGAATGTGTCAGGGAAAAACAGCAAGGAGGCTGCATTAACATATTAATAATGTATTGATAAACGAGTGCGTTCTTTGTTTTTGGCTTAAGAGATGAAGTCGGCGACACGGACTCGTCATCTCCGCAGTAGATTTTTTTACAAAAGCGCAACGTTTCGTTGTTATTCTGATTGCACACAAATCTTTACAGATTCGAAAGATACTCTTATCTGTATGAGCAAAAATGAGGAGTATTTTAAGATCAAGTGACGCACTGGCGCCTCCATCTGTCCTGCAGTGAGCTACTGTTCAGCTAACACACTCCACACAGACACTTCTAGGTTAACATTAGATTGAGCGGCCATGTAAAGTTGCTGCTACTAACATATTTCAGGTGATTAGCCATGTTTGAGGTCGATGAATGATAGGCGAGCGTTTGGATGTCCTGCCCGAGTACTGTATTACCACATAGACCAGCCCTTAAAGGTGCTGTATGTAGGATTGACACCTAGCGGTTGAACTAGGTATTGCAGTCCAAATGCAAAATATTGGAGAGGGTTTTTTTCACCAGCCCCTCCTCCTCAGACTTGACGCACGTGCAGGTTGCCAGATTAATGACACCAACAGGAACGAGCGCACATGACGATGTATTAATTAAATATGCTGTGTTTTCCGCCAACTGGCAACCCGGGGTGCCGAAATACAATTGGTAAACTGGCAGTGGGCGGGTATCACAAACCATAACAAACAGACATTCAAAGGAGAATAACTGACTGTAGCATTGTTTTTCAGATAAACAAGTATGTTACCTTAACATGTTTCTTAAATATCTGCAAGCATATTATGGTATTTTTATGCTTTAGTAGAGTCAAAATCCTACATACAGCACCTTTAACGATCTGTCTGGACTGCGTGACTTCACCACTTCCGGTGGATTTTATTTTTTCTGCAACTAAGCGACGAATACATTTTGGTCGACCAAGCCTCTCAACAGTTAGATGACTATTAGGGGGCAGCACTAATAAAACATCACAATAATCCAAAGCACTCCAGTCCATCAGTTAACATATAGAGAAGACGAAAGCTGAAACAAATCCATCACTAAGACAGTTTTAACTCAAATATGAGTTCATAATCCATAATAACTCTTCCTCCAGTGAAAAAGCCCATCTGCTGTTGTCTCTCACATCAAAATCCAGCCTCATATATGTTTTGTCTTGTAAACGCTGCTTGATCTGATGCAGATTTCTCTCCTGATTCAGACCAGAACACTTTTTCACTGAAGGAAGAGTTATTATGGATTATGGACTCTATGGTATTTTAGTTAAAAGCGTCTTAATGCTGGATTTGTTTCAGCTTTTGTCTTCTCCAGATGTTAACTGATGGACTGGAGTGCTGTGGATTATTGTGATGTTTTATCAGACTCTCATTCTGACGGCACCCATTCACTGCAGAGCATCCATTGCTGAGACACTGATGCAGTGATGCATTTCTACAAACCTGATGAAGAAACTAACTCATCTATATCTCGGTTGGTCCGAGAGTGAGCACATTTTCAGTTTTTAACATCTACCAAACTATCTAGCTATGATCAGCTTAATCAGAAAAAGATCCCACTGAGGACAGTCCTGTCTTTTTAACCAGCCGTCTGTAGTCTCTAGTACAGTATCTTACAGAGAGGTCGCTTTTCCCTTGAAAACGCAGATAAGCAGCTGAGCCGTCTCTAGTGGGCTGTGTGTTTATAAAGGGAAAGGCTAAATCCCTTCAGACAGAGACAGACAGAAATAACTTGAAACGTCTCCCTTAGGACAACCCATGCAAACAAAATCCAGCTCCTTTCCACTAAATCAGACTATGAGGCACTAACCTTGTCAGGGTGTTTCTGCAGCAGTTCACGCACTTTAACGGCGTTCCCATGCGCCGCCTCGATAACCAGCCGGCCCGGATGATCCTGCTCCGTGGACTGAGAGAGCAGCTTCTCCAGGACTGAAATGACCGTGCCTGAACGACAGAGAACGAGATATTTCCATTCTGTGTTCAGAAAAGGGTTTAGTGTCACAGTCCTACAGTTCAAAACCCTCTAAACCAGTCAGAATGAGTCAAAATGTCACCATGCATCAAACATCACAAACTATCCAGCACTGGCACAGCATGTAAAGGAGAGAAAGAGAGAGAGAGATACACTAAAAACTAAAAACACACGGTGCTGAAACGAGAAAAACAAGCGTTGGTATCATGCAGGACAGTGTGGAAGAGAACATGTGTTTATGTTCTCTTATACATTAACTCTTTCCCCGCCAGCGTTTTTGAAAAAAGTTGCCAACCACTAACATTTTTGTTGGTTTTCACTCAAATTTCATGGCCCCCAGAATATGTTTTATGAATATCTGAACATGCAATACATCAAAATAAAGAACAGACCCTCTACTTTTAAACAAAAAAAAAAAATCAGTTTTCTAGCTTCAAGCACTCTTTTTTATCAACACTTGAAAGTAGGTAGGTTTCATAAAAAAGCAACATTTTGAGTAAATCTCATTTTTATCAAATACTACATCTGGATCATATTCAGTACGATGATCAAAGCACAGATGCAGTAGATGGCTTCCATCAGTATCCCAAAGCTTGCACAGGCCTTTAACACTTCTTCTAACATTTCACTCTGTAACATTAGGCAGTTTTCATTTATATGCGGCTTAGCATTGATGATCGCATTATTTTCCATATGCATATGCTTACATATGAGATCGCTGGTTTCTGCATCTTCCTCGCCTGTGTTTTTGATCGAGTGATTCTAGACTCATTCAGGAGATGTGTAATAGCGCCCCGAGTGTATAACAGTGAAAACACGGAAAATTCTGTGTTTGGCGGTGAAAGAGTTAAAGAGAAAGTCGAGTAAAAATGTCTCATACAGAGTGATTGTGATCATTGTGTAATTATGAACTGGGTGGACAGTGAGGAGCTCAGCAGACGTGCAGGTACTTCCTGTGAATTCTTACTTCCTGATTCGCTGGAGCTCTCAGCCGTCATCAGATTGGCGTCGACCTCGCCAGGCTGCGCAGAGAGACACGCGGGGTTAAAGGTCCACGTCTGACCTCCGAACGCCACGCGCAGGTCACCGTCTGCATACACCTTCAGAACCTTCCCGACCTGACCCAGAGCCTGAGAACACACACACACACACGCACACACACACACACGGACACACAGACACATTTTAACAATTTATTTAAATCCACTTAAAAGAAATACTCTACAGGGACATAAATATTACAGATGCAGTTGAATACAAGTACAAAAATCATGGACCAGTGGCATGCAATAGATCTTCACAGTATTAAGCATATCACTCAGTTGTTATGGGTATAAATAACAACGTCTCCGCCATATATGACGGCTACCT
>CM049851.1:30550588-30590588 GCA_027422415.1 Schizothorax lantsangensis
TGAAAAGTTGTCAAATAATGTGTGCTTTTTTAAATGAAGGAATAGATGGAGAGCTCTATCAAAAACTACAAACGTTTACACCGAATTCAATTCCAGATACAGTTTGTGTAAACTATGTGGTATCAAGTTACCAATATTAACCAGAAAAAAACAGGACTTTTCTTCCCCAAATTATAAACCCCCTAAAATGACGAGTAAGCTGTTTTTATACAATCTTAAGAAACTTATTAGCACACATGCTCCTAAATACATTGTACAGTTTGCACATGTATTTATAGTCACAAATGTGAGTGAAATGCTCACAGTGACAAACCCTGTAAGATGCATGTTTTTAACTCTGATAGGTCAATCTCATAAAAAAATAAATAATAATAAATCACAAAAAAAAAAAAAAAAAAAAAAAAAAATAGAAATTGTGTTGTTTTTTGCAATGTTACTTTATTTTCATTACTTTTTGTCAACGCACTTCACTAGATTTGTAATGATGTGTTTGTAAACATGTTTTATGCCACAAAGAAAGGGTTTATCATTCATAAGTGAAGATATTCAGACATAAGTATTGTAATTTTACTATAAAATGTTATTAATATACTTACTATGAAATACTAATTTTTACATTTACTTTTAATTTATAGTGCAGCCGTATTACATAAGTAACAGATTACCGTTTTAGGAATAATAATAATAATAATAATAATAATAAAGTACTTTATTATTAAATTCATTTGTTTGGCTTCTTAAAAACACGAGTGTAGGCATAATGTGGACAACTAAAATCACAACTAAAAAGAGGCCAAGGTCCAGTACAAGTCAATGCAAAGACATTTTAAACATGAAGAAAGTTATTATGAACAACATTTATAATAAGTAAAATGACTCAAGACTACAATTACAAAAACACACAGGTACTAAATTTTCTTTGAAATAAAATCAGAAACATTTATTAAAGTGAACACAGCTGATTTTCACCTCTGCCATTTTTGGGTTCCAGCCGCCGTGACCCTCCTGCATCTGTCTGAGGATATCCACCTCCAGCAGACACTTGACCTTATGACCCTGCTGGAACGAGTGAGTGTCTGCGCTCTCCTGCCGCTGCAGCTCCGCGTGCTCGCCTACACACACGCACGCACACACGCAGACGCAGACGCACGCACACACGCACACGCACACACGCACACGCACACACACAGTAACACACACACACACACAAACAATAACGCGCGCACACACACAGTAACACATGCACAAACACACACACAATAACACACGCACACATCAAATAAAACGCCATCAAACACCAGCGCTGGGGAGCAAAAGTACCATCACTACACTTCTCAGTAGGCTACAATGTAACATCACAAAACAGTAGATCAAAGTGTTTTATAATATTGAACTAAGGTACAAATCAGCATGGCCGGTAACAATTTAATAAATCGGTTTGTTCTGAAATGGTTCACTTATTCATCTGAGTGTGTGGTATTTTACATTGCCTTTTTTGAGTGACACTGTCAAAAATATTATTGAATATTTACAATAATTCTATTACATAATATATTGCAATAACTGCACAAAATAATATGTAACTACTGCTATATATAGTACATTATATATACTGTATATATATATATATATATATTTTTTAAATGGATGGTTTTATTGATGGCAAAAATTGCAAATGTATCCGTTTCACTCTCTTGTATTTGTGCTAGGCAAATGATTTGTTTTATGCAAAAACAAATAATTCTTATGAGGTACAGGTGACTGTCAAGCACACTCGCTCTGGCTGTTTTACTGACACTCTTACCTAATTTGGGCAGATGCTCCTTGTAGTAGTATCCTCCCTGCACATCCGACATGTACTTCAGATCCACCTTGCCCTTGTGGCCCATTCTGTACACGTTTGTGGTTCCATTGGACCAGGTGACACTAGCCACGCTACGACCCGATTCCTGATCCCATCCACGAATATCCACCACCTTCCCAACCTTCCCCTCACCTCCTGCTCACACACACACACACACACACACACACACACACACACACACACACACACACACACACACACACACACACACACACACACACACACACACACACACACACACACACACACACACACACACACAGACAGACAGACACACAGACAGACACACACACACACACACACAGACAGACAGACACACACACACACACACACACACACACACACACACACACACAGACACACACACACACAGACAGACACACACACACACACACACACACAAGGCACAGGGGAGAAGACTCAGACCAATGTCAGCAGCTTTGAATTATCTAAACTTGAGAGACGGGAGAAAACTTTAAAAAAAAAAAGTTTAAAAAATCAACATGCATGCACTTTGTCTGAAAGAAATGAGAAATATCAGATCAGAGCAGAGCAGGGTCAGAAGATGCATCTGAAAGGAACTAAAATATTTCAGCTATGTAAAAATGAGAGAGCAAAAAAAATCGTCTCTGTAGAAAACTCCTGCGGTTTTATATGCTAAATATTGAGATATTTTGTCACATTCTTTTTTCAGGAAAATAGAAAAAAGTCATTACACCGGGGCTCCAGAAATACAATAGCAGAATATCTTATGTGATTACATTTGTGTATTTCTGGAGGCCATGTGTGCTGACTTTTTTCCATTTTCATGATCAATTTTTTGTCAAGCACCCTGTTGGAGAGTTTTTCCAGGGATGTGCATGCTTCTGTTTGGATTTGAATTGGTTTTCCATGGAAAACTTTAAACATAAAACACTCCCAAAATGTGAGACTAGTTACATTTTGACTGGGATTTGGTTTAAAAAAAAAACTTCAAATTATCACCATCGTCTGTGTGAATGGCAGAAAACTGCTATTAGACCCTTAACATTACGTGAGTGTGAAGAGAGCCAGAGCCGGTGACGTGTAGGGTGTGTGCTGGAAATAAGAAAGAAGATGATGAAAATGGTGATATGAATGAACCACAAGCTCAGCAGTAGCTTACACACATCGTTTATGAGCAGATCAACACAAAACCAGGCAGTAAACACTTACTGGAAGAACTTTACCAGCTTAAGTCTCCTCTTCATACAGAGTCATGTAAGCAAAGTTACTGTGTCTCATTAATAGGGTTGCAAAAAGTTGGAAAATTTCCAGTAAATTTTGGAAAGTTTCCAGGAATTTACCACCCCTTTGCAACCCTACTCATTAACATGGAGAAGATCATCAGTGAATTATGACTTCAATTTCATTGTTTCTCACAGAAACTCTTTATCATGCTACTGTGCTTTTACCAATTACAGCTATTTTTGAATTGGATGCTGATTGGCTAATAGGCGTATCAGTCATAATTCTATTTCAAACTGAATTGAGTTGAGTCTGGATAAAAATATGCTGATATGAAAAATAATAAAATCAACTCCAGGGAGCAAATACTGCCTGTTTCTGACACTGGATTGAAGTAAAGTGATGTAACTAACTAAAACACACCAAAGCCAGTCATCACAAAATCTAGAGTCAAATAAGAGTTATGACATCTGAATACTTGACCTGAACAAAGCCAATATTTCATTTTTCACAATGAAAGGATAATCAAACAACAAGAGTACAACAAAATGCTCAAAAAGCTATTACAAACACAGCTGAATCTCACAAAACCTCTCCAGATTTACCCCAAAATCACAAGATTAAATAAGCAGTCATATTTTGCATAAAGAAAAACAAATATATTTTTTGACCATTGTCAATTTCTCAGTAGACTTTATGTAAAATATGTGCATAGTCGCAATGAAAATGTCATAATGCAAACATCTTAATGGTCTTAAACCCTAAGAAATGTTGTAATTTTCTTAATGGAAAACGTGTTACTTTCTCTTGATTTTGGAGTGAAATATGAACATCTAATAACAACATCACCAACTAACACAAGTGTTCAGCAACACTAACATCACAGAATATGTCTTCAGATCACACACAACACAGAGAAAGAGCAGCTGAGTGTCTACAGACGTCTGCGGGGATCAGTCGAGGAGCTCCACATGGACATTTTGACTCATTCATCACTGAAGTGATTATACAACCTTCAGATGAGAACATGTGCAAGTGTTTATGGAAACAGCTCAACGGATGATAACACATCACGAGCTCAAACATCTGATCTGACAAAGTCTTCACATCTCACATATTATCAATGCAAAAACAACAACAAAGTCACTTTCCTTTCCAAAAAAAGTTTGAGATTTCTGATCCTGGAGAGTATCATTTCAACCAGAATACCTAAAAACATTTCTTAAAAACAAATTCAAACTAAACTTAAAGGGATAGTTCACCCAAAACTTAAAATTCTGTCATTAAAGGGGGCATAACACACAGTTTCACCCAATCTCATGTTACTCTTGAGTACCTATAGAGTAGTACTGCATCCTTCATATCTCCAAAGAGTCTTTAGTTTTATCATATTTATAAAAGAAAGATACAGCTTTACGATTCTCTCCGAAAAAAGCCGAGCTCCTGGAGGCGTGCCGTGTGGGCGGAGCTAAAGAGTGGAAGGCGTGTCGTGGGCGGAGCTAAAGAGTGACGAGCACTTGCGCCGATCACCAACAAAACACAGACATTTGATGCCGTTTCACTCACCATCTGCAGTTCTGAATCATGACCGGGATCTTTTATAGCTGGGACCGCTCCATCTTTCAGTATTAAACCATGTGCAAATCCAGCGTCGAATTGGGCCTTGTTTATAAAACGTTCGTCAACAAAACACTTGAGAAACTCCATTGCTGCCCCAGAAAAACAAACTATATCCACTGTTCACGTAACGCTGGGTTGTTTTGGGAAGCTGAACAAGGTTATCTTTCCCTCACAACCAAAAACACACTTCTTTAGAGACGTTCTTCCCGTGCATGCAGCCGGATGAAGCGTGTTGATTGGCTGCTCTCGCTCCGGTCGATGTGTGTTCCGGGAGAAATGCCCATATAAGGAGTTCCACCCTCATTTACGTCAGCAAGAGCCATGATCGAAAAAACTCTCCGAAACTTGTACGAACCCGGAAGTGAGATTTTTGGCACAGAAATGCTCTGTTATACGTCCAAATTGTTTTTTGAAACTTTGTCCATGCTTAGCATGAGAATCCAACTCTTTAACAGTGTAAACAACTCAATGCATGAAACAGCATTGTACCCCCCCCCCCTTTAATTACTCACCCTCATGTCGTTCCAAACCCGCAAGACCTTCGTTCATCTTCAGAACACAAATTAAGATATTTTTGATCACATAGACAACATATGAAACGTATGCACGCGGATACGCTGTTTACGTTCAGATCAAAGCGTAAACTACGTAAACAGCGTATCCGCGTACGGCGCTGCTGACACAGAACAGCATACGTTGTTTACGTATGTGATACTCTCCAGAATGGCGCTATTGGACGACGCGGAGGAGACGAATTGTTGAATAAAGTCGTTATTTTTGTTTTCTTTGTGCTCAAAGTATTCTCGTAGGTTTGTAATATTACGCTGATATCACGTGGATTATTTTAACGATGTCCTTACTACGTTTCTGTGCCTTGATGGTGTGAGGATCCTTGCTGTCTATGGGAGGGCTCTCGGATTTAATCAAAAACATCTTAATTTGTGTCTGAAGTTAAACGAAGGTCTTATGGGTTTGGAACGACATGAGAGTGAGTAATTAATGACAGAATTTTCATTTTTGAGTGTACTATCCCTTTAAGGCAATGATAAAACTGCAAATGCCCATCCTAAGAGTCCAACATGACACAGACTTCAGCTCTTCTAGCTAATGACATTCATGTCGTCTGTTCTATAAGCTCTACAGATGCTGCATTGAACAGATCCAGAACGTTCCTTTGAGACACGGCTGAACCTGAAATCAGAGGTGTTAGCGAGTTAGCTCACCGTCTTGGTTGCCCCAGTCCCAGTCGGGTCCCCGGACCACCTTCACCCCCTGGAAGATTCCTTTCAGGATGATTCTGGACAGGTTCTGTCTCGGCGTCAAGCTCACTCTGAGTTTGAGAGAAGAAGAGCGAGTTATTAACCTGAGGAAACCTTCACGATCTGATCTGCTGATGTTCTCTTTGTGAATTTGATTTGTTTCACAAATAAACGATGCTTTGCAGAGTCTTTCATTATAACTGATGCGAATACAAAAAGTGCATTTAATGTTAAATACTGAAATTAATATGATACTAAATGCAAATGCATTAGAATTCAATGATCTGAGGAAAAATCAAGGTATACTGTACGTATTAAAATTGTGGATAAAAATAGACTACATCCCCATGAAGGCATGAAAATGAATCATGCAAGTTATTGATTAATGGATGATTATTTTAAATGCCAATCACTTTTGGAATTTCCTAAAACAAAATTACACTGACACCCCTAATTTATAATTTATTTGTATACTGTAGCATTTTTCACAATACAATAAATCACAAAAATGATCTTAACTAATAGTAGCAGTAGTTCTTATAGAGCTCAGGGAAAGGTTGAATTCCCAGGGAAGTCTATAGCTTGATATACATCGTAAGCAGGGCCCTATGAAACCAGTTTTATTTTTTCCCAAATTTTTTTTTTTTTTTTTTTTCAAAATTTGAGTTTTGATTTTTCTGAATTGTTTTTTTTTTTTTTTTTTTGACTCTGTTTCAAAGTCAAAAAGTCAAAGTTTTAATGGTTAAATAAATTTGTATTAATAAAAAAGCATGTAAAATTAATAAAAAGCATGAAACGTAAACAATTTAACAGCAATTTATTAAAAGTATAACAAAAATTAAATTTTTAAGGCCCAATGAAATGTTGTTATTTTTTTTAAATAATAAATTTAGTTTCATTTTTACCAAATTCATTTTTTTGTAAATTCTCTGGATTCCATTTTAATGGTTTAAATACATTTTAATAAATCAAAAGCATCTCTGAGTAACTGATTTTGTAAAAAAAAAAAAAAAAAATTTTTATTATTATTTTTTTTTTTAAGAAATACTGTGTTGTGTATTTAAATTTTTCAGGTAAATAAATTCTGGTAAATATTTTTTTTCTGCCAAATATTCATAAAAAATGTTTTAATAATAATTGTATTAGTAGTAGTAGTTCTATCATTACATTAAGTAATATATTTCTGTCACAATTTCTTCAAGTTAAACCAAACTTTTATTTTGACGGGTTGCTGTGAAGTCCGTTTGTATATGATATGAGGATAGTTTTACTCTGTAAAATGCTCAAGAAGTGACTCTCAGAGAAGTTCTAGAGATTATGTTTATGTTTACGTACTCATATTTTGAGGCGGCAGAGGCTAAACACCGTGAGCGTCACACGCGTCAGTATGTGTTTAATAAACAAAACTTCACGTCTGTGCCATTCATTCACACAGAGACACACACAACATGCAGGATTCATATTTAAATAGTATTTTGTGTCTTAATATTTACAGACACTAGTCCATATAACGTTGATTTAACGGTACTGACCTACTTTTGATTTATTCATCCAAAATTTGGCAATTTCCATGATATTCTGTGTTATACAGTAACTCCGTCTGCACTTTCTGCATCGCGGAAATCATAGTAAGTCACTTCAGATTAAATCATCACATGAAGAATTACTTAAACATCTGATCAGCCCGTAGCTAAAGGGTTGTTCTCTTCAGTGTGTTAAAGCAAACAACGTCAAAACCACTGAGCGATGAGAGGACGCTCAGTCAGAGAAGACTGTACGTCATTGTTTATCATGTGTGCTCGAGGACATTGGACAGATTTTGTACAAGAGCAGCATAATGGGAAACACATGCTCTCAATACAGCTAATGACAGAAGGCTGTCTTATGTCAACAAACTAAAGCAGTCTTGGGAGCTCTTCAAGAGCGTGCTGTGAAAGACCCTGTGCGCTAAACGCAGTGGAATAAGTAAGGAATAATTGACTTCGGTCCGTTGAATTATTAGAGAAATAATGCACACCAGAGGTGGTGATGCGGACACGACGCAAACCTCGGGACCGAAGTCAATTATTCTGCTTGTACTACGGCTTCCACACCTCAAGACATTGATCAGATCATATATTTCAAGGCATTCGTCCGGTTTTTCTACTTAAATCACTATTGTGAGGAGGATTATTTCTTCCGCATCTCATCCAACGACTCCGTTGCTAATTCCAAAACGTCATTTATAACCATAACGAGGCTTGAGCCGTTGATAGCAGACTAATACAGTTAATAACTATGACTTATGAGAGAGAGAGAGATTAACGTTACCTCTGTGCGTCTCTCAATGGTGTTCAGCAGCAATGTCTCTAGTTATAGTGAAGTTCATTTTCTTCACGAACAGCACCTTTGTTATTACCTCGCTTGTGAAGTCATGTAGGGTTTAAGTTGTTAAACTACTGATAAAATCGTCAGAGTAGCGCTAACAACATTAGCGCGATGCATGTCCGCGTGTGTGCAAACAACTGTATGTATGTGCGGTCTTTGAGGGAGAGATAGAGTATGTGCTTTCCTATATAATAAAGCGCAATTTTGTAGCAAAAACATGGATATGATCTGTCATTTTTATCCTTTTGTTTACTATATTTATTTGTTTGGCATGTCATTGTGGGTTTTGGTTATTTTGCTGTTGTAAGATCTTTGAAATAGCTGAAATCATTTGGCGGAGTGATATGGTCATGTAAAGCCCCGTTCACACTACAAGCGACACTCAGCGACACGATCCCATTCATTTCAATGGAGAGCTGGCGATTTCCGGCGACACGAGCGATAGCGACCGTTGGCGACTGGATGGGGCGTGTCCAGCGACGTGACAAAGTTCAGAATCCTTCAACTTTATGCAAATGAAGAGCGACTTTCGGAAGCGACAGCCAATAGGAAAGAAGACGGCTGAGCTCACGTGATCGTTCTCCTCTCAGCGGTAGATAAACATACGCAATGGGAAAAAAATAGGCTCTGTTTCTCATTCATTTTTGTTTGTATGTACGGACTTAATTCATATTTATATTATATTTAGTATTTTGCCTCCAAAATGTTTGTATGTAGCGGCAAGAAACCTAATTTGCTGTCAAGGCAACCAGTAGTGAGAACGCTCGCTAGCGACCTCATCGCCAGCCCCTGGCGACATGCTAGTGTGAATGCAGCTTAATGCGGTGCCTGGAACTACGTTCGCCGTGCGTTTCCCTGAAAATAATTGCACACCTTAGAATGTTCGTCAGCCAATCAGATTCAAGCATTCAACGGCCGTGTAGTATAACAACGAATAACAGCACATACCTTATAGTAAAGATCTGATCTGATCGGGGAGCAAAAGAACTGCCTATTCCCATAATTGATCCGCAGGCTCGCTGCCCAGCTAGACCTGCTCCATCAGCTCAGTCAGAGATCTCAGCTCGGCTTTGATTTTCTCTTTCTCTTCAGGTCAGCTGTGCGGAGCGGTCCGTCCTTACGAGCGCTCTCTTGCCATATGGCAGCACCTGCACGGCTCGAGGGCTTAAAACACAATCAGGGTAAACCTCTAAGCAGTCTGTGGCTTGTGTCTCAGGTGCGTGTCTAAGATCAAAGGTAAGACGTAATCCACAGACTCAACAGAGATGGACGATTTATCTCTCTCTCTCTGCACCGACAACATCAAGTGAAACGTGGCATCTTAAATAAATAACGTTTGTTGTCAAGGGTCGCACAGATTAAAGGTAATAAACTGCTGTATTGATAGTTTTCACGTGACGTCACACTCTTATAGGAACGCCCAAAACCAAGCTTTGCTCCACTGACCGCCAGTTATATTTACGCAGATTGCATTAAGTAGTAATGTAGTAAAACGCAGATATTAAAAAGCAAAATTCAGTGGACACCTTATTGATGTATATTTTGTACAGGCAAGAAGATGAAGCCAGAATATAAACACAAAGTGCAAAGTTTCACGTTAAATGCTTCCCATAGAAAACCATTAGAAGGAAAACACTGAACCGTTAATATTCCGGCCTCATCATGTAAACTATGTATCATTAATATGGTGATTACTGAATTTGATATTTTAATATTAATGTTTAAAATATATTAAGGCACTTTAAGTGTTTTACAACATTTTGTCGCACTGTTTATGATTGAAATATTGTGCTTAATATGGATTGCAAATGGCCAAAACTTGTATTTTGTTCACATACCGTTGTTTTATTCTTTTGAGAGGTGATCTAAATATTCGCAGCTGGGAAAAATATGGAAAATTGACACGCTTGTGCTACAGTTCTGTGGATGTCTTCGAGCCGGTCACATGACTGAAAGCTATGTATTGGAATATTTTACCCATTTTTTTACTCTACCAATGATAAAACTGTGCTGTATTATGAGTTTCGTGCGATAGGGAGCCATTCAGCACCTGTGAGCTCCTGTTATTATGATTTTTATTATGATTTACAAGCTGTGCATGAAACATCCCAATTACTGTAAAAATATGTATTTATGGCAGTGGCATATTTTGATATGTGAGAATGCCTCAGTGGGTTTTGGGCTGTTTTTGACTGGACATTGGGCGAGTTTTGTTTTGCAGACCTGACAACCTTGGTCATAATGCCAAGAGAATATTTTCCTGCTGAAAAAAACAATAGAAAATGTAATGGATTTAATGGTTATAATGGGAATTGTATTGGTTTTAATGGAAACTATAATGGTGTCTACTGGTATGTGATGGATTCTATTGGTGGGATGTTAAATCCTATTGGAAAATGCCCAAAAAATAGTAATGGATTTAATGGTTATAATGGGAATTGTATTGGTTTTAATGGAAACTATAATGGTGTCTACTGGTATGTGATGGATTCTATTGGTGGGATGTTAAATCCTATTGGGAAAATGCCCAAAACACACTACAAAAAGGAATTTTGTAATGGCTTTACTGGAAAAAGCTAATGGTTTATAATGGTATTTTAATGGAAACCATTGGAATTTCTGTGATGGTTTCTATTGGGCTTCTATTGTTTTTTTTAGCGACAAGCACAATTTTTAAGCAAAACAGAGGTTTGTTATGTTTCAGATTCTGAAACAATGGATCTTTTGTCGAATGTAGAAGTTGAGGTGATGAACTCCACCTGCAGCTCCTCTACTGGTGCTCTGTTATTAATAATGAAAATATTTTTGTGGAAACTTTGGTTATTTAGAAAGTTAACTGAACAGCATTTATTGACAGAAATCTTTTGTAACATTATAAATAATTTTAACTTCACTTTTGATCAATTTAATGTGTTTTTTTAGTGCTATCAAAATTAGTGCGTTAACGCAGGCGAGTAATTTTTTTCAGTTTAACATATAGGCCCGGTTTCACAAACGGGGCTTAGCTTAAGCCAGGACTAAGCCTTAGTTAAATTAAGATATTTAAGCAACTTTTACAAACATGCCTTAGATAGAAGAAAACATTAAGGTGTGCATCTTGACACAGAACAATGACACTGACATATTTTAAGATATGTCAGAGCAAGATATTTTCAGTTGAGACAGCTCAAACATGCATTTTAGTCTGGGACTAGCTTAAGCCTCCTCTGTGAAACCAGGGGTTAAAGTTTTTAAATATTTAACGCAGGGGTGGAGCTTGGGTTGGCCACCCCACTCACAACTGCAGCTTCGGTCTCTTTTTTCGTGACAACAATTGTGTTTATATAGACGCAGAACATCTTTGTGACCACATCAAACAGGAGACTTTTCATATGCACCTCCACTTCACCTCGACACCAGACGAGAGTCAAACGAGCGCAGAAACAGTAACGAGGAGCTTCAGCAGAACACTGAACTGTGGTCAGATGAGATGTTGTCAGGCCATATGTCAGTAAAAACACATTGTCCTGTCAGCCGTTATTCTGAGCTCGTAGTGCGCGCTGTGAGAAAATATGAAGCGTATCAGATCTGCGTCACGTTCAGCAGCGGCAGCTCTTAAAGTGATAGCAGCCTAATAACATCATAACCAGCTGCTGTGAAGTCTGTTAATCATAGAACAAAAGAAAAAAGAGGAAATCAATAACTTTTGTAGCTTTAAGGATTCATCTATATTTAATTTAGAATTTAGTGTTTGATAACTTTATTCAATTTCTGTATTTTTCCTACTTGCTGAAGGGCACAGGTAGCTAAATATGACATTTATTATAATGGGTTTATGTGAAGATTGCTTGAAATTCACTTAAATTAGAAGTTGTTATTTTTTAAAGTCTAATAAATGTTAAAATTGTCAGCTCTCAATTATACTGTACTGTTGAATGGCTATAGTAAATATTTAAATATTAGGGGAAATAAAGAAAAATTTCCTAGAGACATCAGTGGTATTGGTATCAGTGATACTCGCCTTCAGTCTTAAAAAAGATGCAATTAAACGAATATTAAAAATATACCTGTCTTTATGTTATTTCTACATTAATTTGAAGATTGAATGTGAAATATAAAAGTATATTTATAAACTTTAATGTTAGGTGAGATTAAGTTCAGAATTTTTTTTATTAATTTGTTATTTTTTTTAATTGATTGAAAGCACTAGTTTTTTTTTTTATTGTACTTACCCAAACTTTTGAACGGCAATGTATCACGGTTTCCACAAAAACACAACACAACACTGATAATAATCAAAAATGTTTCTTGAGCAGCAAATCAGCATATGTGACCCTGGAGCACAAAAGCAGTCATAAGTGTCAATTTTTTTACATTTAGATTTCTACATCATGAATTAATAATCTTTCCATTGATGTATGGTTTGTTATGATCGGACAATATTTGTCTGAGATACAACTATTTGTAAATCTGGAATCTGAGGGTGCAAAAAAATCTAAATATTGAGAAAATCACCTTTAAAGTTGTTCAAATGAAGTTCTTAGCAATGCATATTACTAATCAATAATTAAGTTTTGATATATTTACGGTAGGAAATTTACAAAATATCTTCATGGAACATGATCTTAATATCCTAATGATTTTTGGCATAAAAGAAAAATGTATAATTTTGACCCATACAATGTATTGTTGTCTATTGCTACAAATATACCTGTGTTACTTATGACTGCTTTTGTGCTCCAGGATCACATTTGTGTTTCAGCTCAGTCTTTGGTGACACTGCTCTACCGTGTCAAACGGCAGTCAGAGATCAAGGTTAGTCCTCTTTTAGCCTGTTGACATAGAAACTTGAGTAATCCACGTCCACACACAGAGACGACGTCACGCTACACGACTGAAAACACCATATCAGACACATATTCAGCCAGCAATCTGTGTGTTTCCATTTCCACATACAGCGCTGGCATGTGTTTAGTCTGTAATCACAAGCTATTTTACTACAACACCTCAAGTTACTCAAAACATCCTTATATATCATTTAGATTTCATAGAACATCATAAAATTAATGCAGTATCATTCATATCGGTTGAAAGTCATTTGATGCTAATGTTTAATTCTTATGCTCAGGTGTTTATCTTGAATATTATTAGCAATAACGCTTTGCCAGCATGAGAGAAACGTGATACGTGAGAGGTTCATCATCGACAACATCTACACGAGATTGATATGAACTATAAGCGATATTACTGTAAGAAAGACCCGATGAGCTCTACACTCTTCTACAGTAACAGCATCCATGTTTGACACCAGAAAGATTACAGAAGACAACGTGACAGAAGCTAACTAGTAGCTGCCTTAGCCGATTAACAAGTTAGGCTGTTTTGTTCCTTGCTCTGCTGAACATATGGGAGGCCATATGGCCAATTGTGTCCTTACACAAAAACACACGTTACGTCAGCCTGCACATGACCTCTGACAGAGAGCTGCTATATACAGCTGTGCTCAAAATACAGCAGGACAACATCAGTAACCTGATGAAGCACTGTTATTAGCAGTAGTGATGTTTCTGCACTGTAAATCATTTACTTGTGGATGTAGTAGTGGAATAGAAAAACAAGTTGGCATGATGTGTGCTGCTTGTTCTGAGTAATGCATTGAAAGGGGTGTGCTCAAAATAATAGCAGTGTGGAGGTTAATTAGAGAATATATTCATTCTGTCATTAATTGTCCTTTATTAAGGAGGAAGGGAAGCAATGTGTCACACAGTGTTAATTTCGTGGACGAGTAATTTTCATTATAATTTATGCCAACGACATTTTTTTCACTGACGACAATGAGACAATAACGAACGAAAACTCTTTTGAATGACAAAAATTATGACGTAAATCTAATAAACGAATAAAAACGAGACGATTTGGGAAGAGATTCATTCAGAACGAATCTGCTGCATAGGAGGTTAGATACGAACATATGAACCGGCGGGACATAAGCTAAAATACACTTGCTGCACGGCGCATAATACGTTCAAAAAATATCAATATCTGGGAGTAAGAGAAGAGCAGACATATGGATAAATCTGACGACGCAAGAGAACTCAATTCGGTCCGGTTTTCTGAGCGCAGACACTGAAGCATACACACAGAAAGCGCGTCTCACAGCACGTGAATGGAGAAATACACACAAAATGATGTTGAATTGTCCGTTTTGATGAGTATTCACGTAAACACAGTTGATTACGTCTTAAGTGAACGTAAACAGTAGGGAGAACGAGTATCAGTACATTGCATCCATTGCATTCGTGCATTCGGTTTTAAAGGGACAGCAGCCTAATTTAGTTGCTATTGTCCGAGTCATTGATGTTAATCAAGCAACAACAGAAGCTCAACAATAGCTCTTGACTGAAAAACTTTAGTAGCCCTAAAGATTAATCTAAATTTATTTATAGAAATAAATATGTCTGCTTGAAAGAATGAAGAATATGGTAAATAAGTTGCTATAAAGAATGCATAATTAGCCTATATAACCATTAGTATTTCATTAAAAAGAAGACCATGTTCTTGTTCTTTATGAGAAGTGGTTTTATTTAATTTTAACAAAAGCATGTTGTGTGTCACCAGAGTTAAATCAGTCTATCATGATAAAACCTAAATATCAAACCTATATAATGAGTTTGGAAATTTTAGAGAAATTCTTAATAAATGCACTGTAACTAAACCCATTAGATTTTACTGTAGATTTAGTCGACTAAAATCTTATGATATTTAGTCGACTAAAACTAAAAACAATTCAGATGACTAAAATATGACTAAAACTAAATGGCATTTTAGTCAAAAGACTGACTAAAACTAAATCAAAATTTGCTGTCAAAATTAACACTGGTCACACATTGTTATAAATTATAATTGTTAAGTAAAATGGGCCGTTCCAAACATTGTTCAGAACAACAACGTAATTTAATTAAAAAGTTGATTGGAGAAGGAAAAATGTATAAAGAAGTGCAGCAAATTATGATCTCAAATGCTTTAAAATGGCAACAAAAACCCGAAACATGTGAATGAAAATAAGCAACTGTTAAAACATATTGAAGAATAGTCCAAATGGCAAAGATCCAGCCAAGATCCACACCCAAAGAAAAACTGCAGTGCTTTACAACTATAGGACGGGAAGAGCTAAATAAACTGCATCTAAACCAACAACATGTCTATTAGATCCTGTACACACTAAACTACTGAAAGAGTTACCTGTAGCAGAAGAACCGCTTCTCAATATTATTAACTCATCGTTATCATTAGGTCACGTCCCAAAACCATTCAAGCTGGCAGTTATTAAGCCTCTTATTAAGAAACCACAACTAGATCCTAGTGAACTGGCAAATTACAGACCCATCTCAAATCTTCCGTTTATGTCTAAAATTTTAGAAAAAATCGTGTCTGCTTAATTGTGCTCATTATTGCAAAAAAATGATCTCTATGAAGAATTTCAGTCAGGTTTCAGACCCCACCATAGCACAGAAACTGCACTTGTTAAGATTACAAATGTCTTGCTTCTTGCATCAGACCAAGGCTGGATCTTATTGCTAGTTTTACTTGATCTTAGTGAGTTTTACTCGATTTAGTTTGACACTATAGGTCATGACATACTCATAGATCGATTACAAAACTATACTGGTATTTAAGGGCAGGCTTTAAGATGGTTTAGATCCTACCTGTCCGATCGTTACCACTTTATTTAAATGGGGAGTCATCTCAATTATCACCAGTGAAGTATGGAGTACCACAAGGATCTGTCCTAGGTCCTCTGCTATTTTCAATATACATGTTGCTCCTTGATAATATTATTAGAAAATACGGGATTAGTTTCCATTGCTATGCTGATGATACTCAACTATATATCTCAACAAGACCAGATGAAACTTCTAAATTATCTAAGTTAACAGAGTGTGTTAAAAATGTAAAAGATTGGATGACCAATAATTTCCTCCTATTAAATTCAGATAAGATGAGATAAAGAATAGCCCGAATGGCAAAGATCCAGCCAATCATCACCTCCAGAAAGATCAAAGATGATCTAAAATTACCGATAAGTACAGTTACAGTCAGAAGACGTTTGATCGAAGCTAAGCTGTCAGCAAGAAGCCCCCGTAAAGCACCATTGTTGAAAAAACGGCATGGGCAGAATCGGTTAAAATTTGCCAAGAAACACATCAATTGGCCCAAAAAGAAATTGCAGTGTTTCCCCTGCCATTATATTAGGGGGGAATTAATTGAATTAATTAGACATGCTTTTGACGAATACAATTTAATTTAACCATTAAAAAAATCAGAATCCAGAAAAATTAAATGGGAAAAAAATGGAATTTGGAAAAAAACAGATTTCATAGTGCCCTATAATTGTCATAAAAAGAAATGTTCCGATGTTTAGTTCAATGTACAGTTCAAATAATTGTTCAGTTGTTATATTGACTGCTGTCACTAAAAGAAACACATGATTTCTTCAAGTGTTTGTGTCGGTGTCCGTCTGACCTCAAAACTTGTAGTTTCTGAATAAAACCCAAACATTCACAGAAACTGTGGAACGTAGTTGGTTCTTCCTGGACTGAAATACCTGTTTCAAGGTGCCAGAATTTATCAAAAACAATGGTTATGCAACTAAATATTAGTTCAGTAATTTAAACTGAAGTTTAAAAAATGTCTAAGTGTTTGAGTTTGAAGAGAAAAATGTTGATACTGCTTATTTTTTTAGCAGATTAATATAAAAAAAACACAGACTTCATGAAATCTCTTAATACTTTGATTTAGAATTGAATGTGTAATGTTTCCACTATATTTGAAATATGGAAATAAAAGCTATTGAAAAAATATTTTCACTTTATTCACTTTCATTAAGGCACTGCTATTTGTTTGAACACAACTGTACACTTAATCAGTAGACTTTGATTGATTATTCAGCTTTTACAGTTAGTTAAAATATTGAGTTATACATATTCTAACAAATAAATAAAGGTAATCACTTCAGCTTTTGAAAATCATATGTAACTACAATTATTATGCAATTAATTTATACTAATAAATATAGCTGGCGCACAAAATGAGATGACAGCAAAACCATTCACCATTTAACTAAACCAAACAAATTCTATATGAGATAAATCGGATATGTATATATATATATATATTGTGGCGGGAGGAGCAAACGACAGACACAGTGGGTGTGGCGTCAGGCCTCGGAGAGGCTTTTATTAAACAGAAATAATAAAATAAAGTGTCCAAAGGGGAAAAAGTGTCCAAAAGAAACAGGGGGTCTGGTGTCCTCGTCGTGCTGCGGGGCTCGTGAAGGAGGGCAGTGTTCTGGAAGGGAGGGTCCAGGTAAGGGGCGGAGTCCGGCGGCCGCACGCGCTCCCGCTCTGGTCCGGGGTGCGAGGGGCGGCGGCTTCATCATAGCGGCGGCTCTTCCTCTTCTTCCGCGGAGTCCGGCGGGACTTGCTCGGCCCGGCATCCTGGCCCGACGGCCGTAAAACGGGTGCGGCTTTCGGACTCTGGTGGCGCGGAAATCCCTCCGCGCTCCCTTCCTGGACCCACGAGGACACCAGCGTGCATGCACGGGGGAAGAGACCGGTCTCCAGAGGAGAGGCGCAGCCGGCATTTAACAGCGGCGGTGATGAGGCTCCATTCACTTCAGGTGTGTGCCTCATCACACGCCGCCAGACCTGGCTGTTTCAGCGCCCCTCCTCTCTCACACACCCACTCCCGTCGGGAGCCTGGTGAAGGGCGGCGATTAAGGGACGGGGAGTGCTGATAATTAGGGGGAGGCAGCTGACTCGTCACAATATGTATATATATATATATATATATTGTCACAAGGTTGTGCTCTAAGGAGACAAGCGCACGACGCAGGAGTAATTCAGCATACAGTCTTTAATGCCAACTTTAACTCAGGAGAATAGTTAGGCTATTAGGCTAGGTATTTCATATAGTTTTCCTCAATGCGCACATGCATTAAAGCAATGTTTTAGCTTTATTGTGTGACAATCTTTATAATGATATTAACAGTGTGATAATAAATGTTGTATATTTTGTATGTCTGTATTTTGGAACAGACCAGACAGAAGTACTCAGGAGGTAATATAGCACATGTGGCTCTCACGTGATGAAAGAACGAACGATTCTCGGACCAGAACACTGAATCAAGAACGAATCAGTTCTGATTCCTGAACCAGAACTCTGCCGAGTGCAGAAAAACAAAAACCTAGCATGAAAAAATGCCAAGATATGTTTTTAAGCCGTACTGCACATCCCTAGAGATAATCCAAACTATTTCCTGAATAACTGTATAAATAGATATGGTGACGCAGTGAAGTGGTGCACGGCTGTAGATCTCTCTCTCTCTCTGTTAATGGCAGAGTAAAATTATGGTGTTTATGCCTTTAAGCACCTGCTGGTGGCAGTGAGTGAGAGTGTGTGAGAGTGTGTGAGAGTGAGTGAGAATGTGTGTGTGTGTGTGTGTGTGTGTGTGTGTGTGTGTGTGTGTGTGTGTGTGTGGGTTTATGTGGTTTATGAGGACACAAATTTGTTTAATAACATGGGTATGACAGAGGTATTACAATTTGAAGGTGTTTTATGAGGACACTGCCTATGTCCCCGTAATTCAAAAGGCTTAAAAAACATACTAAATGGTGTTTTTTTGAAAATCTAAAGATGCACACAGTCTCCTGTGAGGGCTAAGTTTAGGTGTAGGGTTGGTGTAGGGCAATATCACATACAGTTTGTTCAGTATAAAAACCATTACGCCTATGGAGAGTCCCCGTAAACCACAAAAACCAACATGTGTGTGTGTGTGTGTGTGTGTGTGTGTGTGTGTGTGTGTGTGTGTGTGTGTGTGTGTGTGTGTGTGAGTGAGTGAGTGAGTGAGTGAGTGAGTGAGTGAGTGAGTGAGTGAGTGAGTGAGTGAGTGAGTGAGTGAGTGAGTGAGTGAGAGAGAGAGAGAGAGAGAGAGAGAGAGAGAGAGAGAGAGAGAGTGTGTGTGTGTTCTGGACCATTACTTATACACACACATACACATACACACTCTCTCTCCTGAAGATGTTTTTTTAAATCGTGTACCAAGACAAGCAGCACAGCTGAGACTGGAGACCGGCTTGGATATACACACAGACACACTCACTCTCACACACACTCACTCACTCACACACACACTCACTCTCACACACTCACTCTCACACACTCACTCTCACACACTCACTCACACTCTGACACACTCACTCTCACACACACTCAGATACACACACACACACACACACACACACACACTCACTCTCTCTCCTGAAGATGTTTTTTTAAATGGTGTACCAAGACAAGATGTACTAATAATTAAATATATATATAAATGAATAACAGCACCACCTCTCTATGTATTCTGTGATATTCTATGTTTCGAAGCAGCTCGAGCCGCTTGTGAAATACAGACTGAACAGCATGAGCATATGATAAAGCTCTCGGCTGGATAAAGCAAGCCAGTGTTGTAATAGTCAAGTTTTGATGGATGCCGACTGTAATCAAGGTAAAGACGAGTACAGTGACATACAGGAGTACATTAGGCGTGTCCGTTATTATTGATGCACTGATCACTGACATGTTCCTGCTTGAACACAGTTCAGTAAATTCACATAGTTGTATACAGAGAGTGTTTTATAACGGATTATAACACAAGTTTGTGAGGATCAGTGGTGTTTATGTACATATGGGCATCAGAAGCTCCAAACACTGACTGACAGAGGAACTGTTCACTGATGACGTTTCCACACTTTCAGAATGGTTTCATTTTTAGTATCTTTATTAGTATTTGGGTGTGTTTAGTGATTCTGAATGGATCCGTAGTTTATATGCAGTCCTTTGGTATCTCCATGTGGTCTTGTTTGGTATGGCACACTGTAAAAAAAAATCTGTAAAGTTTACGGTAAAAAACGGCACTGGAATTCTACCGTAAAAAATACGGTAACAACATTTTAGGTTTTAACTTAAATTTACAGTTAAATACCGTAATTTCATTAACTGATATAATGTTAATATACCAACCTATTAAAGTACTGAAATCTGTTTTGTATCTTTGTAATACACTGATAACCACCAAAAGCAGGAGGTGAGAGTCACATGATGAACCAAAGCAGCTTTTAAATAATAACATATATAGAAGAAGCACAGCATCATTCACACAAACACTGATCGCCATCATGGTGATCTCAATAAACTGAAATATGCAATAAACATTAATTTAACAACATTAGATGTAACATGCAACCCTAATAAACATAACTGATAAGAAAAAACTAAGAAGAAACAGTTATTTCAAAGAAAAAAGATCAAATTCAAACAAAATTTGACATGCAACGCAGGGAATTCTGGGAACGTCAGTTTATGGTTTCTCCTGTAAATTTTACAGGAACTTACCGTTAACCATTTAACAGGTTTTTACTGTTTTTTACCTTTAAAATCACGATAATTTTTTGCATTGCAGGTTGACTATATTGCCAAAAGTATTGGCACCCCTTCTAATGAACAGGTTTGACTACTTTAGTAATTTCTATGAGTACAAATCTTAATGTTAAAGCATATAATGATATTCTAGGAAATTGTGTGCTTCTAATATTATAGCAACAGTTTGGACTCTTTTCTATTCTAACATGACAATGTCTCTGTGTATAAGACAAGGTTCAAAAAGAAAATTATTGATTGAGTCAGTGTGGAAGAACTTGACTGGTCTGCATAAAACCAAGTCCTAATCCCAGTTTAACACCTCTGGTGTGACTGTAAATGCAGACCTTGAGACAAAAACTCATCACCAAACACCAATGACTTGTACATATGGGTTCAGTCATTTTAGACACTTACAAAACTGTTGCAACAGAGATGAAATACAATTTTTAAATACATGAATTATGTTCCCATCGTTGTTGCCACAGATTTGGAAGTGCATTGTTCTGTTCTAAAGAAGGGGGTGCCAATACTTTTGTCTATATAGTGTATGTACAAGTCATTGGTGTTTGGTGATGAGTTTTTGGCTCAAGGTCTGCATTTACAGTCACATTTACAGGTTTTAGTTATTAGAAAAGGTTGGGGGGGTCTTGCAGTATTGATCTGGAGAGTAAAAAAGGTTAAGAACCACTGCTTTAGGTAAATGCAGACACAATTCTATGGGTACTAATAATACAACATTATTATTTTTTTAATTAATAAATAAATTAATGCAATATAAAGATACATCCCAACAAGCGTTTTTAATTTATGTAATTTATATGTATTTTATGTATGTATTTATTTTTCATTCGGTAGATTTGAAAAGTAGATCCCACACAAAAAAAGTGCTGGAACTGAATTGAATCACACTTTACAAAACATACTTTAATTCCTCTTCCATTGTATTGTGTGTAAAACAACCAAAGCATCACCTTTCAGAATAAATACAGCTTAAGTTCTGCACTAAAAAACAGGGTAGTTTTCCAACCTAGTCTTTATTTTTCTTTATTTCCAGTAAAAATATCCTTGAAACTAAATAAATTTACTTGAGAAGCAACATAAAATATTAAGTATTTGTTTGCAAAAACCAATTGAAAAAATCTGTTTACAGAAATACACATAAATTAAATATGCTGTATGAAGAAAATATCCCAAAGGGTTTAAAAGCAGAAGTAAAGCTCATGTGTTATTTTTAAGGTTTTTAGTAAAAAAAAAAAGTGGTAACACTATTTCAATAGTCCACTTTAGACATTAACAGTAAGTAAGTTAGCAACTACATGTCAACTAGCAGTCATTAGAGTATTAGCTTAATATCTTCTAACACTTTATTTTGATGGGTCCACAACATACTGACTATAAGAAACTATGCAAGTATATGTCAACTTATTCTACTAACCCTAAACCTACCCTACTGTGTACTCTGAGAGTTAGTAGACATGTAGATGCTAATTAATGACAATTAGTTAACATGTAGTTACAAAGTTACTTATAGTTAGTAGAATGTCTAAAGTGGACTATCAAAATAAAGTGTAAACCAAAAAAGTACATTTGTGACCCTGGAGCACAAAACCAGTCATAAGGGTAAATTTTGTGAAATTGAGATGTATGCATCATCTGAAAGCTGAATAAATAAGCTTTCCATTGATGTATGGTTTGTTATGATAGGACAATATTTGTAAATCTGGAATCTGAGGGTGCAAAAAAATCTAAATATTGAGAAAATCATCTTTAAAGTTGTTCAAATGAAGTTCTTAGCAATGCATATTACTAATCAAAAATTAAGTTTTGATATATTTACGGTAGGAAATTTACAAAATATCTTCATGGAACATGATCTTAATATCCTAATGATTTTTGGCATAAAAGAAAAATGTATAATTTTGACCCATACAATGTATTGTTGTCTATTGCTACAAATATACCTGTGTTACTTATGACTGCTTTTGTGCTCCAGGGACACGTTTATTATTTGAACTGTAATGGAAATCTTTCTTGTTTTTTATACAGATTAATGTTTTGTTATGCCATTAAAAGTTACATCATGTCTATTTCAAGTATCCTAGTGCATATCAATGAGCTGAAATAACAAATATAAACAGCTCGGCAGGTTTAGCAAGCAGTTTTACTCACTCTAGCCTTGTTTATTCTGGTGTTGGCTAAAAGACTTCCACTGTAAGTGCATTACTGTACACATGTGTTTTGAGTTATTAGGTCATTCATACCATCACTATCATCTTTTGTCCTGCATCAGAAAAGTAAAGAACGCTTGCTGATGTTTCTATGATAACGAGAGCTTCGGGCTGATGTTTAGACAAGGCTAGCGGGGACAGAGTCATGCAGAGAACAGACAGAAGACTCACGGGTGCGAATGCGCCGTCTCGTAGCGCTCGAAGGCGTGCGTCAGGTCGTGCTTGTTGTTCATGTAACACTGAGTGCACAGGTCGTAGTCGAAACACACCTTACACTTCCAGCGCATTCCCATGATGCCGTGCTTCTTACAGCTGTCACAGATGATGTTTGAATGTCGGACACCTGCGAGGAAGAAAGGGAAGTGAACACAAGGGAACAAGATCAGTCATCTTCTGCTAGAATCCAGCAAACGCTGAAGACGACAGCAGCGCAGTGAGTCTGTTTTCCCGAGGATTTCACTCCATTAATCAGAAACACGTCGTTTGAGGCAGATGAGACTGATTTTAATGATGCGGCAAAAGCATTAAGCATTTCCTTATAAACACAAGAGTCACAGTCTCCTGCTGAAAGATAAAAAGGAAGGAAGGAAAGAAGCAATGCATCTCATTCATAGTGATGTAACGCAGTTTGACAGACAGACATTGATCTCGTTCATCTGAAAGACACATAATCAGTTCAGGGATGCACAGAGCTGTGGTGTAACTATTAAAGCCAGTAAGCATCTTAATCTTGCTTAACACACACACACACAATTACATTTATGCATTTAGCAGATGCTTTTATCCAAAGTGACTTACAGTGCATTCAGGCTATACAACATTATTTTTTTATGACGCACGCGCACGCGCGCACACGCGCACACACACTTGCTCACACACACTCGCACACACACTCTCACACTCGCACACACTCTCACTCACACACACACACACACACTCACACCAGGAATCAGTCTGTCTGGAGTCACATGAAGAAACTGAACAAACTGAGACTAAATCCAGAAGAACTGTGTCTCAAGACGCTTCAAGAAACCTCCTGCAAAGCTACAGAACTGTTAAAAGTTTTAGGCACTTGTGTAAAAATGCTGTAAAATGAGGATGCTGTCATAACATCATAAATAGATTTTCTTTATCAATTAACTTCTATTAACTAAAGTAAATCAACATTTGTTGTGAGCATCTTTGTGTTTAAAGCAGGTTTTGTCCTCGGTGCACTTGAGCAGAGTTTCTCAGGAGCTTTGCAGGAGGTTTCTTGAAGCGTCTTGAGACACAGTTCTTCTGGATTTAGTCTCAGTTTGTTCTGTTTCTTCATGTGACGCCAGACAGACTGGTTATTAATGGCTAAATGAATGTTTGGAAATGTAAACTGGTATTTCCTACTGACACACTACAGCAAAAGATGCAAATATCTGACTTAAAACCATTTTTAGCTGCTGAAAATACTAGTGTTGTAATGATTTTGTCCAGCGCTGTATGAGCTTCTGCAGCTGTTGCAGTGTTCAGCACGGCTGGAGCTGGAGGAGGTGTTGGGTCTCACCGATCTGTGCATTGTCGTACAGCAGCAGGTCGTAGGCGCTCTGGTATCCGGTGCGGTAGTTGGTGCGTGTCCCGCTGTCCCACTGCACCACCACAGTTTTGTCAGGCGTAGTGGTGCTGCCCTGCCGGCCGATCTCCACCACCGTGCCCACGTGCCCCTCTCCTTCATCCTGGTTCACCCACTTCCAGTCCACGCCGCGCACCACGCGCATGCCCACCTCCATGCTGCCGCGCGCCGGCTGCCCGCTGTGGCCCTCGCTGTGCTTGCGGTGCGCTCGCGGGCCGGCGGTGGCTGCTGGGGGTCGAGGCGCCGCGAGCGGAAGGGTCTCTGGAGACAGATCAGGGGTGACTGCAAACACACACGAGGACAGAGACGATCAGTTCTCACCTTTCAGTATCAAGCTCCATTATGACACAAATCTTAATCACAATTATTTTGGTCAATATTGTAACCACGATTATTAGTGGGCCAATCTACATTTTTCTCATCGAATGCCTCATTTCACTTCAATTATAACATCACAGAAACAAACGGGTTGTAAATGTGTCACGTTGCATTTAAAACACTATTTCTGCGATTAAGATAATTTTGCTCGTCAAACATCAATAAAAAGCATTAGAGAAGTTGTCTACAAAGGCATAATTATTAGAACTTGTTTCTTATTATATTTCAACATTAACACCAGAACAGATGTGACAAGTTTCCAGAGATACTGAATGTGAAATTGTGTCAGAGATCACAATTCAATCCGTTTATGCCTCATATTCTCATGACTCCAGTGCTTTTTATGGTTTTCCGTGGAAGTTGAGGGATTTGTCATATACTGTAATATCCGTTTAACATTTCATCAGTCGCTTAGTCTCTATTTTTAATGCATTGGTCTGAGAAGCTCCTTCCACAATGACATCTCATTGGTTTCAAACGTTGGTGGAAAAAGCTAAGCATGATCTGGCAGGAGCACGGCATTGCTGTTACTGAATCACTGATAAATCCCGGTTTAGATGGTCTGATCTAGGTAAATGCATGCCTTTTTTAAATATACAAATAAAAGGTTAAGATGGACCTGCAGGTGTCTTGTGTGAAGTTTCTGCTGAGCCAGCTTACTAAAGTAAGAACGAGAAACCATCTTATGGTCATTTCTGCAGCACTAGAGCCACAAAGCATGCATACAAATGAACTAGACAGGAAAGTTCATCACCATTCCTATTGACAGAGAATATCTTTCTTTCTTCTCCTTTAAAATCTGTCATTGTTCAAGTAAATCCAATCAAACCCAAATGCAACCTTGTGAATCGCAGGTCAGTATAACCAGCCGTAGTAACGAATGCAGTCTAAATGATTATAATAAACTTTATTTTCTATAGCGCCTTTAAAGGGACATCTCAAAGCGCTTCACACAGAAGTAAAGATAAAAAAATTTTTTTTTAAATATGAATAATAATAATAACAATTAAAAGTAAAATACACATCAACCATATGACACAAAGAAATCACTTAAAAGCTATTCTGAAAAAATATGTTTTAAGAACAGATTTGAAGACACTAAATGATTACGCAACGGTACATGACACACAGTCAAAGCAGACCTCGTACAAGCTGCTGAATTCAGACGTTCACCTTTAATTAAATAGGCTAACATATGCCAGCTGTTTGCACCAAATACTGCCTTCAAACTCTGTCTCATAACTACAACAGACAAGGAGAAGAGCAGCAGATGTGTGTCCACTCACAGCCCTGTTGGACCAACGGAGAGAGTTTATCCGGCTGGGATCAGCGCTTCTGAACAGATGGACGGCTCTACAGTGAAGCAGCTTTCTCACGGAGAGTCCATGCAAACAGCTCAGTGAACCCCGCTGGTCTTCACAGCACTGGACAAAGCACAGAGACTGAAGGAGAACCTGTTCACAGACTGAGCATGATCTCAGACCGATACAAGAATCAGGTTACAGCCAAAGACCAATGCATGCTCATTATAATGAATGTATCTGAAAGCTTCAAAGACATTTGGAATTAAAAAATAAATAAAAATACATAGTAAATCAAGCAAAGGTTACACCAGCCGCTTTTCCACCCTTAACACACGCCTCTCTGAAGCAAACGTCAACGCATTTCACCAGCAGGAGGGACATTAATTAAAACTATATCATAAAACAGACTTAAAGTGATAGTACACCCAAAAATGATAATTCTGTCATTAATTACTCACCCTCATGTCGTTCCAAACCCGTAAGACCTTCGTTCATCTTCAGACACAAATTATGATATTTTTAGATGAAATCTGAGAGCTCTCTGACCCTCCATAGACAGCAAGGATATTATCACGATCAAGGCACAGAAACATAGTAAGAACATCATTAAAATAATCCACGTGACATCAGCAGTTCAACTGTAATATTACAAAGCTACGAGAATACTTTTTGTGCGCAAAGAAAACAAAAATCACGACTTTATTCAACAATTCGTCGTCTCCGCATCACCCTATAGCGCCATTCTGGAGAATATCACAAATGTAAACAACATATGCAACGTATGTATGCGGATACGTTGTTTACGTTTAGATCAAAGCGTAAACAACAAACAACGTATCCACGTACATATGTTGTTTACATTTGTGATGCTCTTCAAAATGGCGCTATAGTCATTATTTTTGTTTTCTTTGTGCATTATTTTAATGATGTCCTTGCTGTGTTTCTGAGTCTTGATGGTGTGAGGATCCTTGCTGTCTATGGAGGGTCTGATAGCTCTCGGAGTTCATCAGAAATATCATAATTTGTGTTCTGAAGATGAACGAAGGTCTTACGGGTTTGGAACGACATAAGGATGAGTAATTAATGACATAATTTTCATTTTTGGGTGTACTATCCCTTTAACAGAAACGGACGTTTGGTTCTTACATATAGACTTAAGAATCAATATTTGTATATACTACCAATGATTTACGATAAAAATAGTCATTTATTCTTATTACAATATTGGGCTGAGCCCCCTTCTTAGAGAAGTATAGTTTCAATCAGATCCAAACAGTTCAATATGGGATGACCATAGCAAAAAAATACAATTTTGATGATGTGGAACAAAGAGTTTGCGCCTAAATTTGAGACATGGCTCAGTAATGTGTTACATATGGAAAACATTAGATATGAGATTGCGGGTAAACCAAAGAGATTCGTACAGATTTGGAAATCCTTCTTTGAGTATTTGGAAGGTGACCAATGTAACAGTGTGTAACAATTATATATTTCCATAATTGGGTATTTATTGGTATAAGATTTTTTTTTAAATAACTGTATATGTAGAGACGGCTGTAGGCTATGTGCTTTTGTATAGGTACACGAGTATGATTGATGTATGTTTATGGAGGTGTATATGTATATTATATGTGGGTGTATGCATATGTGCATCAGTACATTGATTACAATGCAGTGTTTCCCCTAGGTTTATGGCTTTGGGGGGGGGGTGTTCCGTTTTTTTCCGGCATTAAAACATAAATTTAATTTCTTTGAATTAATGAAAATTAAATGCATCTTATTTTTTTGGAAAATAAAGGGGATTTAATATTACAATTTAAACATTGAAGACATATTTTATGATTATTCCTTAAAAATAAGGTTTTAATAATTTTAGTAGGCTATTATGTACATTATACTGAACAATAGTAATATATTTCTGCCGCAATGTCTACAACTGAAACCTGAACTTTTATTTTGACGGGTTGCCGTGAATACCTTTAGATTTCTGTGAGAGGATAGTTTGTGACTCTCAGAGCAGTTCTGGAGATGTTGTTCTGTATTTACGTCCTCATTTAGAGAGACGACAGACGTTAATATCACCGCAAGCCTCGCGCGCGCGCTTCTGTATGAGTAGCAAACAAAACCGCGCATCTGCGCCATACATTAACACAGAGACAGACAGAAGTCATATTTAAATAGTCGTTTTGTGGCTTAATACATACAAATACTAGTGGGAGTGTGCTCACTTGTGTGTGAGTGTGTGTGTGTGTGTGTGTGTGTGCGTGTGTGTGAGTGTGTGTGTGTGTGAGTGAATGTGTGTGTGTGCTTGTTTTTATATACCGGTGGGGACTTAAACCTGAATACACACAGACTCATGGGGACTTGTGTCACGGTGGGGACCTAAATTGAGGTCTTCATGGGTAAACAAGCTTATAAATCACACAGAATGAAGTTTTTTGAAAATCTAAAACTGCATAAAGTCTCCTGTGAGGCTAAGTTTAGGTGTAGGGTTGTGTAGGGAGATAGAATATACGGTCTGTACAGTAGACAAACCATTACGCCTATGGAGAGTCCCCACAAGGATAGCGTGTGTGTGTGTGCGCGCATCGGGGCAGAACTCCGCTGTGCGCGATACAGAGCGCGCGCAAATGTAATGTAACGTTAGAGACAGAAATAACATGCCGTCGTGTAAATAAGACAAATAACGTAAGGCTATTTAATTTGTTTAATAAAAGAACAAGGTATATACCTGTTCTATTGGAAAGGTATCTTTAAATGACTTTTTAAATGATCTGGCACTATAGAGAAAGTAAAATGAAATAAAATGAACTTGATCTTCAAGGGGGGGCGGGGGGTACCGTTGGGAGGGCGGGCCGCCCTCCTAAGATAATGGCAGGGGAAACACTGCAATGTGATTACAGTTGTACATTTTTAATTCAAAAGTTTTTTATTTATTTATTTCCTCTTGATTTGCTGGTATGGGGGTTGGGGGATTGTTCTCTGAAATGTGAAGCGCTTAAAATAAAATATATATAAAAAAATGTAAATTATTAATTTGTGCCAGCATGCTAAATCAAACTGATAATTATCATTATTTCACACAAAAAAAGAGAACACGTACTTATTTGTGACGACAGGAATGCACAAAACTCATTAGCGCTTTTAAGTCCAAATGCATGAATATAACAACAGAAAAATACTCTCGAACGTTTCCGTCAAATTTCTTTAGAAAGAATGAGCATTCATATTAATTCTCCACGATGCATGTAATCTGAGGAGGGTCGACCGCTGTCTCCCGTCTCACTGTACTGTTATCATTTCAGCCAAAGCAACAGCTCACAGACAGCGTTTTACACGGAGTATATGCAATTTATGACATATGCGGGTGCAGAAGTCTGGTATAAACAAAGACACTTGGAGGAGACAGAACAAATATTACACCAAATACATAATTAGAATCATATATCCAAGTTCTTCAACCGGTCTCTGGTATTTTCATAAGCATAACGTATTTTTATTATCGTGATTGTTAGCATATGCAGCCTTTAGTATAGAATACATTTCTGCCTTAATGAGTTTTGCCATTAAACTTGTTTTAAATGTCTTAAATGTTGATGCTAGCTGATGATTGATATGAAAACATGGGAAAGGAACCGTCTCTAGCTCCAACACTTAACTCTAGCCCCACTTGGGCCCAAGGGCCGAAAATTATTCCTTTAATTAACATCATGTTTCAAGCACATTTATTCTTAGAACATTCACATAATAAAATCCCAAGATGAAAACAACAATTAGGCCTAGCTCGAATGAATGCATTCATGAATGATGAAGCAGAAATCGTGTGCTCTTCATCTGTGCATTCAGCTCCACGCCGTTTATTATAACAGTCATCATAACACAATACTGTCATCAATGCAAAGACTTATTAGAAGTAATTCACACCCCTACTATCCACTATTAAACAGCATGCATGGCTAAAACTGAATGTGGATCGCACTGCTCAGATTCTGAGGTCACGATCATTAATGTCTCAATGCTCTGAAATAGTCTTCAAAAACAGGAAGTGCTCCTTTCCCATAAAACAACTTCCTCCATTCCTGAGTCACCAGAGCCTGGAGTGGAGTAAAGGTCAGTCCGAGAGTCTGCAAACACTCACAGATACTGTTCAGCATCAATAGTATTCACTTCTACAGTAGGACAGACTAACAGCGCCCTGTACCGGACTAGGGGTGTGCGATATACAGTGTTGGGCAGTAACTAGTTACTGTAATAATATTACTTTTTGTAGTAATGTAACTAATTACTAATAAGATTTCAGTAATAATATTACAGTTACCATCCATAAAACAGCTTAGTTACTTTTGATGCCTCGACCCGCTGATTTAAAATCCAACAATCAGATAATTTCTAGATTTATTGTCATAATTTTCACGACTCGCACATGATCTGAACACTGTTGTGTGTTACTTTACTCTGGTGTTACATCCCTCTGATCAGCATTATATTACTATAATTAAAAATATTTTTGGAAAATTAAACAGTTTCTTACAAACTTATGTGATTTGATAAATACATGAAATATAAACATGGTAACGGCGAAATTACAATTAGCTTCAAGCTACACATTAATGAGATTAATACAACACTTCTACTTGAATGTCACTGTTAATTATTGAGTGTTTGTAATAACTGCGATCCGATGTGGATTTTGGTCAAATGATGAGGCAGAAATATGTTATTAGTAACATTTATGTAGAAGATACACAGTTACAACTTCTGTGGGACGTGAAGAAACAATGTAACTAGTTACTGTTGCCAGAAAGTAATAAGTAAAGTAACAATATTACTTTTGAAAGGAGTAACTAGTAATGAGTAATATATTACATTATTTGAGTAACTAGCCCAACACTGGCGATATATATCGTCTGCGATAATATCGTAATTGTTGTTTTAACGATGTGCAATTTGACATTATGGAGTATTTTGCAGAAACCAAACAGAACAGCTACGGAGTGCACGCTTACATTACGTGATGAAGTCTAGACTAGATTGTGTTCTTTCACTGCATGATTCAGTTTAATAAAATGCATTAAAGAAAGATCACAAAATTCAAGATATGGGGGCAGAAAATGTGTATATATTAGGGCTGTGTATTGGCAAGAATCTGGCGATACGATACATATCACGATACAGGGGTTGCGATACGATATATTGCGATACTGTAAGCAAGGCGATATATTGGGATATTTCTTATTTTAGGAATAGGATATATTTTTAGGAAAGCGGTCATTAAGAGCACACCACTATATGCAAACCTTAGCATTAAATAAATAAATACAAATTGTTTAACCAGAACACACTGGGATCTGCATTTGCAATAATCAGTCCCTGTAACATTCATTATTGAACCACTTTTGTGCAGTACGAGTCAAGGGGGGGAAATTAAAGTGCTTGCAGGATTCTTTACTTAAATGTATGTATAAAATGTATTTTATAAAAAAGACCATATATATTTTTAGACCCTGCTTCACAGTTTAAGTTTACAATTGTAATATACAATGTCATAACATTTTGATCTGAGCAAAAAATTACATCTGATTAGTATTAATGAAAAATAAAGTGCTTGCTGGATTCCTAATGAAAACAAAACACGAGCACCGCCCCAACTGCACAAAACACCCCCGATACGAGAGAAAGCTGCAGCCGCGCAGCGACCCTGCCGCCCGCCGCGCCCCGCGCGAAGGCTTTTCACACGGGATGTTGCAAGTGGCGGAACTGAGGTGACGCCCGCGCCGTGGTCCCAGGGCAGACATTACCACAAAAGCCCAAATGACTGCACACTTCATCTTTGTACACCGAAACGAGAGCTGGAACAGTTCTTTCATCCTCCATTACTGAACTATATTAACGCTAATATTAGTGGCGTGCTCTAATGCTAGTATTTCCTGTCACTGTTTAAGTTCAGAGATGAAGACTGCCATCTAGCGGTCGGGATATGAACTCAAAACGAAACAACTGCCATGAATCCTGTATGATATATATATATATTTTTTTTAAATATCGATATTCCGTTTTTGAGAATCGATACAGTATCGCCAAACAAAATATCGCGATACTCACGTGTATCGATATTTTCTTACACCCCTAGTATATATATATATCATTTCATATGGTTAAAAATCACATGAAGAGTGCCGTTTTTTTCTTCAAAAGTAAGCATGATTACAAATGTGATGTTGATTTTATACAAAAGGTTAAATAAACAATAAGTTAATATTAAGAGACTTACGTTTTAGACACCATATTGCCTATTTTTGCTGCATTTCACCAACAAAAAATAATTCCAAACACTGCCACAGCACTGTTTTGTGTCTCTGAGCAACATGACTGTGATTCGTTCCTGAATGAATCAACTCTTTAAATGATTCGGTTCAGTCGCAGTGACTCACTTGTTAACACTGACTTGCTGCCACCTGCTGGAGGTTTTAATTTCACATCCAAAGTATCTTTTCATTTTAAAATAATTTCAAATATCAGTATTCAATGTTTTATGTTTACAATATCATAACATTATGCATTTGTAACTGCAGGTTAAAGCATGTCCCTCTGAGCTGCATTAAACAGTGTGTAAATACATCTAAATGCCAAAGATTAATTTTGTTGATACTGGTTTCATTTGTTTGGTAACAGCCTAAATGTTTTATTATGCTAATTGACATTACATGTAAAAATTTGATTCAAAAGATGCACACTTTTAGGAAAAAAAATGCCCATAAAAGGCAAAAATCTATTTAAACTTATATGAAAAGATTAATTTCTATCACTGATGTGATCTGACCACACAGAATATGAATATCAAAAACTACAGCTGTCCACGGTAGTCAGATATCAGCACAATAACACACTCGGCAAAATATTGTCTAATTATCGTTATCGAAAAAATCCAAAAAAATAGAGATATCATTTTTTTTCAATATCGCACACCCCTGTATGAGTCACATGAGACTCTAACGGGACCCCAAAAGATTGCCTGACAAGAAATGGATTTTCAGAGTCACTACGCAGGACCCCCTAATTAGTGACAAAAGTTTTCACACTTTTCGGTCAATTAGGGCCGGGCGATATAGCTAAAAAATGCATCACGACGATATAATGTTTCATATCAGTCGGTATCGGTAATTATTGAACATTTTTATAACGTTTTAATCAAAGAGCAGAAGACAAATAAGTTTAAATTTAACAACTATTTTTTTACGACAAACAACAAATTATTTTAGTTTTATCAGTCAAACACAATAAAATACAAATATCCCCTTTCTTATATTTCATATGCATATTAGCGTTAAAGAAACGTTTTGTCCTGTCTCCTGAGGCCACAGGAGGGCGCAATGAGCAAAACAATGCACCGCATTAAATTGTTTATTCAATGCAATGAAATAACTACTATCTATAAAACAATTGCATAACGTCACATGTCAAATATAATTTCGTAAACTGCATAAGCAATTATGAACAAAACAGCATCATGTATTTATGCATAGCTTAATACAAAAAAAGCAAAGCGCCGATCACACAGATTGTATTTAATTCAGAGAACACGAACACATGTTAAGATGAGCACTGTTCCTGCCTGCGTTGAAGAGATTGAGGGTAAAAAAATATATATTGGTAAAATTTAAAATAAAAATTGGCTTTCGAATGCAAAAATGGTGCATTCGAATTTTAGGTGAGCATGAGCACTGCACGTTTCAAAACCAAAACGTGGCGCTAATGTTTTTATATTAGTGTATATCTGAAGGAAACCGAAATTTTCGATTTCATTTCCATTTCATAAAGCAGTGTTTGTGAGCACAGTGCTGCTGTGTGTACAGTGTTACCGGGGAAACGCTCCAAAAGCACCACCTAGTGGCAAAGAATGAATCTGCATTTTCATTCAGACCAACGCTAAAATCGACTGATGGCTTTATGCAGCAAACACACAGAGCTGTGAACCGGTGTATATATCCCACGGCCGCCACACATAGAGAGTAAGTCTGTGGGAAACACTGAGTGTCGTTGTTGTACTTTATTGTAGTGCTATATAATCGCTGTTACTCCTAGCACGCGCTAGCGTACCAAACATTTTTTCTATCGTTATCGTTGAAGGTGTACCATCGATAAATACTGATACCTGATACCGATACAAATTCATTAACCAGACTGCAATTTCATAATGCCAATCTTGTCATTTGTTTCAAGCTTGTGTATTTCACAGTTCATGAAGACAGTCACACTACATTAAAAAAATACACATTTTACTAGTGCTGTCAAATTTAACGTGTTAACGCAGGCGATTCATTTGTTCAGTTTAACGCGTTAAAATTATTTAACGCCGTTAATGCAGGGGCGGGGCCTAGGGTTGGCCACCCCACTCATAACTGCTGTTTCTGTCTGTTTTTTTCTTGACAAAAAGTCAATTTATTCAGTCGCAGAACGTTTTTACGATCATATCAATCCGGAGAGGTTTCAGACGCGCGCTGCAGCTTCACTTCAGCGGCAGGCGCGAGTCAAACGAGCGCGGAAACCTGCGCATGCATAGCCTGTATCAATTCATATCAAAGCGTGAAATAAACTACGTGCATGCAATGTCGTGGTCAGTAAAGGCATGAAGCTACCAAAAAGGCGATTAAAGCTGCTTTAAAACTGTGTGCGCATGTAATATGTTATATATGAGTTACATTAAGAACATGTCTCTGAAATGGTTTTCCAAACTGTCCTGGAGCATCCCAGCACGGTCTCCCTCATCTAAAACACCCGATTCAACTCGTCAGCTCATTAGTAGAGACTGAAATGGGTCTGACATGAAGTGGGTCAGAAAAGGTAGAGTTGAGAGAAAACACGATGCGTGTCATGTTCAGCAGCGGCAGCTCTTAAAGTGATAGCAGCCAAAACAACATAATAACCAGCTGCTGTGATATCTGTTCATCAAGAATAAAAGAAGAAATCAATAACTTTTATATAGCTGTAAGTATTTATCTGTATTTAGTTTAGAATTTAGTGTTTGATAACTGTATTAAATTTCTGTATATTTCTGCTGAAGGGCACAGGTAGCTAATTATATCCTTTCTTATAATGGGTTTATGTGAAGATTGTTTTAAGTTCACTTAAATTAGAAGTTATTTTTAAAGTTTAATAAATGTTAAAATTGATAGCTCTTAATTATAAAGTAATGTTTAATATATAATAGTCAGTGGTTAAATATTAGGGGATTTTTTTTATAGGGAAATCAGTATTAATTGGTATCAGCGATACTGGCCTTCAGTCATAAAAAAGATGCCATTAAACAAATATTAAAATATGTTGTTTGTCCATTAATTTGAAGATTGAATGTGAAATTATTGCAATATAAAAGTATATTTAAAAACTTTAATGTTAGGTGGGATTAATTTCAGAAAAAATGTGCGATTAATTAGTTATTTTTTTTAATCGATTGACAGCACTAGTTTAAAATAATAAAATGAAAAAAATCCATCCAGATGAATACATCAAAGAACAGAGAAAAACGGCATGATGATGACATGCCAGCTGCCCATATATCTGCGCTGGAGTGACACAAGCCGTACTTTGGTTTGTTCCCGCTGCAGCTCGGAGCTGGCTTTCATCAGACACACATGTGACCCGGCACGGTTTAAAGAAGGAGGAGAGAGAAGATAAATCAATACTCATCCAGGATAAACAGCACACTGAAGGAGGATTACATCAACCCTCGAGGAGCGGCCAAAACACATCCATTCCTCATGAAACACAGTGGAAGAAACATGGCTAACTCTTCCAGCCAGCTGACAGCGAGCGTTAGCACTGTACTGTGAGACCACACTTCTGATCAAACTCTCACTTAATACATCTAGCCACATAAACAGAGTTTGCAATGTTGCGATTGTGAATATACTATGCGTTACGCATCAGATGCCATGAACAGAGGACACCCAATCAACCTTACCCAACAAATACAGTGTCTTTTTAACTCAAAACGCCTAAAGCAACAGAATGTGATTATTACAAAGAGTTAAAGCAGAACACACACACAAACCACATACGTTTCAGAACGCTTCGAATCATCCTCGCTGTCCTGCTTCAACGCTCAGCCGTCCACAGCTGTTAGTTTTGGGGTGAACTTTGCTCTGATTGGGAACTCAGAGACGCAGAACAAACATGACGGGCACATTTCCCAGCATGCACCTGCACAATGCTGTCCTTGAAAACGGACACGAGATGGAACGCCGCTCTTCTGCATCTACACGGCTTTAGAAGATAACACGGCTTTAAAAACAGTTGCATTTCCTAAAATACTGACGACTTCTGTTAACTATAGGCTGGGGTGCGTTTGGGGACAGGATAAGATAAACAGGTAAAGGCTCCGGGTTCAACACCACTGAAGCTCTACTGAAGTCTGTAGGGGAAGAGAAAGAGTCAAGCTTGTACTTCTATTAAAATAAAGTCCTGTGTGTTATTGGAGTTGTTCATTTGTCTTGTCCTTTTATTGGTGGGACAACTTTTCTAGACAAATTAACTCAGAGATGCACCGATTGACCAGAATTAGACGATTTTCCACATTCGCATGTAAACGTTGTCGACGTGGAAGTTCTTCACTGTGAGTGAAGACGACACAAACTTCACAATTTGTAATACGTGTAGGGTTGGGTACCGTTCATATTTGAACCCATATCGGTACCGGTACCCAACGGTACTTTACTCTCTGTGTAATAACAAAAACATTTATTTCAGTGAATTTCAACATTTTGAACAATAGGGCTCTACAATTTTTTTTCTTCCAGAAATTCTTGTTTTATTTTTTTCTGATAATCAAATGAAGGCATGAAACATTTATTTATTTTTAATCAAATGAAAATGAAACCCTTTTATTTTTTTGGCAAACAAACAGAGGTTTACTGTTAAAATTAATCAATGGTAGAGAAATTGTGTGAATATTCCTTTAAAAAAGTTTTAATAATAATTGTATTTTTTCTACAATTAGATAGCATGACCTATCAAATAAACAACAGTTATATATTGCAATTATTCTTCTTAGGGTTAATTTCAAAATTTACAAATACATAAAATCAATCAATCAATCAAAGTTCAATCTGTTAAAATTATTTAATGCACAATGATCATGTGTTTGTATTAAATAACATTCACAAACATTAATGTTGTAAAAATATATTGTTCAATCACTATAAGTTGATGTTAGATAATAACATGAAGTCATTGTAAAGTCTATACAGGAGATAACATTTGACTGGGTTTTTTTTGTGGTGCGAAACAGTTTCGCACCGCTTTAGTTCCAGAACTAAAAGTACAGTACTTAAGTACTGGGATGATTTTGCGCAAACTATTGCCCAGTACTATTTAAAGGGTTGCATTCGCACCGACAGTGGGTACTAGGAAGTGACGTAAGCCGGTCGACAGCGACGTCATTTGTGCGCGGCGTTCAACAACGAAAACAAAGAAGAACAACGACGTTAACAACAGGAGGATGAGGACGCTGTGATGGGAGCTGTGTTTTTGTTGTGTCTCGCGGGTTTCACAATAATGGACATGGAATGTCGACGTATACGTCAAGCAATTGAAAGATCGGAAAGGAGGACTAACAAACCAAAAGGAGTAACGTTAGTGTATGTGTTTTGTTCAATAAATCATTTTAAATGGTACAATATTTTTGTCTGTCCATGCTTTTTTATGACTGCATAAGCCATATATACTACATTAATTACATATACTTACGTTTCTCTTATTTTGGTTAAAAATACCTTTTTGGGATTAAAGACGTCGCAATTTTTAACAGCTGCTATCTCATCATTATGTTCTGCAACAAGGTGATTATCAGCACAAATAGAAAGATTAAGCACACATCTTTTGTTTTGTAAACTTTATTTACATCCATTCTTGCGAAATATAAGTTGATACAATGTTTACACAGTATGTGTTTACACAGCGTTTTAAATCATGGCGGGTGAGGGTGTTTTCGTACGCGTTTAGCCAATCAGCATACACTTATGTCACGATAGTTCCTACGGAACTGTTTTAGACGCTACTCTGAAGTAGGAGCTAATTTAGTTCCTCCAAACGGAGTTCCAGGAGCTAAAACAGTTCCTAGTTCCCGCGGTGCGAACACGACAAAAAGTGGGTAGTTCCACAATTAGTTCGGGTACTATGAAAAGGTTCCTGCGGTGCGAAAGGGCCTAATGTGAATCGATACTCGGTAGTACCGATGCAATTCAGTATGTACCCTTAAAAGTACCGAGTTCGGTACCCAACCCTAAATACATGTAGGGTCAAAGTAACCCATGGCTAAATTAACGCTTGTCTAGGACAAGTAGATTTAGTAGTGCAAGTGAGAGAGTATTTTACGGGTTAAAACGTCAATAACAAAAATAACTAGGGAAGCACTGAAACTTGGCTGATTATTGAAACTGATTATTTTGACAATCAAGTAATCTGATATTTTTAGTAATACAAATAGACCTAAGTGAAAAACAGGCTTTAGTATGAGTATTTATATATAAACTAATGATGAGGCAATAATAATAGGTTCAAATAAAGTATCAAAACCAAGTAATAACATGGTTTTATAGAAAAACACTGATAAAATAGGCCTACATAATGTAATATGCCTAGACAAAATATGAACATAACCAATTTAAATATGTTATATATTATAACAAATACCTGCAGAGGCCATGCTTCACTTTACAGCGTGATTCAACGATATTTAAATCCATGTCATTTTTTGGCCACATGTAAATGTAAATTGTAAATGATAACAGTGCAACACAAAGCACGTCAGACTTTATATGCGTTCACAAATGAAACCCAAACAAACAGCACATGCAATTAAAAGACCGAACAATATAATGCAAGCACTATCAAAGGTTTTGCCTCAAACACAACTTTATAATAATATCGTGATACCGCTTTTCACCTCGAGGAGTAATATCGCGATATCTTGTGCGCCGCTAAAAGCCAGGCGAAACGGCTCTTTTTATATCAGACGTGCTGCATCGTTAATTTTGCGTAAAAAGATTGTTTTATCGAGGAAAAAAATTAGGGATGCACAATATTATCGGAATCGGCCGATAACGGCTTTAAATGTAAATATCGGTATCGGCCCGATATGAAAAATTATGCCGATATGTCTCACCGATAAGAGGAATACAGTAACTCACATGTGCTCAGGGTGTGTTAGTGATTAGATCAGCAGTGTGTGGCTCATTCTTGAAGCACAGTTTTGTCTGAATGATTAGATTCACTGTTTTAGATCACTGCATTTAATCTATGAAAGCACATACAGAATAACACACTCGGTGTGTGATAGAGTAAACAGTAATAGCACGTGCAGCGGCAGCCTCCCCCAGCTCCTAATGCCTGTTCGGTAAGGAGTTTAATCTGTAGGGGGCGCTGTTGGACTGCTTCTAATTAAATTAAAGGTAAAATAGCTACACAAATAACATTTAGACTGTTTCTGATCAAATAAAGCAGTAATTGATGTCATAAAATAACGAGTATATTTTGATTTAATGGTTTAATGGTAAGCTATAGCTTACATGAAAAAAAATCACAAACATAACACTTGTAAATTAAATAATTTGATATATTCTGATTTATTCATTAATGTGTAATATGTTTTAGTTTTTAAACAAATCATAAGCTCTAAAAGATTTTCAGAATCTTTAAAAGGAAATATATCGGTCAAAATGAAT
>CM049851.1:30595588-30618088 GCA_027422415.1 Schizothorax lantsangensis
ATTTAATCTGTGAAGCACTACAGAATGTGTTCGGTGTGTGATAGAGTAAACAGTAATAGCTCCTCCGGGTCAGTGAGGAGTTTAATCTGTAGGGGGCGCTGTTGGACTGCTTCTAATTACATTAAAAGTAAAATAGCTACACAAATAACATTTAGACTGTTTCTGATTAAATAAAGCAGTAATTGATGTCATAAAATAATGAGTATGTTTTGATTTAATGGTCAGAAGCTATAGCTCACATGAGAAAAAACTCACAAACATGACACTTGTAAAATAAATAATTTTATATATACAGATTTATTCATTAATGTGTAATATGTTTTATTTTTTTAAACAAATCATGAGCTCTAAAAGATTTTCAGAATTGTTAAAACTTTTGTTTTAGATCATCTACAAATGATAAATCTTAAAATAAAATGTTAGGGTTAACAGCATCTTTCTGGGGGGGGGGGGTGCAGTGATTGATATATAGTTTATTTATAGTTATTTTCAAAGCTTCAATGTACTGTTGAAAACCTTCATTATTTTTTATTTAATTATAATAAATAAGTTATTGTTAAACTAACCAAAATGAAAAATATTTTGCTTATAATTTCTGCACAGAAGAGACTTGGTGTTGTTTCCAAACAAAAGGAAATATATCGGTATCGGTATCGGCCAAAACGAGGTGAAAAATATCGGCATATCGGAAAAAATCTGCTGTTGCCTCTCACATCAAAATCCAGCCTCATATTTGTTTAGAGCTGTTTTGTCTTGTAAACGCTGCTTGATCTGATGCAGATTTCTCTCCTGATTCAGACCAGAACACTTTTTCACTGATGAAGAGTTATTATGGATTATGAACTCATATTTTAGTTAAAAGCGTCTCGATGGATTTGTTTCATCTTTTGTCTTCTCCAGATGTTAACTGATGGACTGGAGTGCTGTGGATTATTGTGATGTTTTTATCAGACTCTCATTCTGACGGCACCCATTCACTGCAGAGCATCCATTGCTGAGACACTGATGCAGAGATGCATTTCTACAAACCTGATGAAGACACAAACTCATCCTGATCTTAGATGAACTGAGGGTGAGCACATTTTCAGTTTAGGTTGAAGTATTCCTTTCATTTTGGTCTGTGGCATGGAAAACCTCCACTGTTCACCTCAAATTACAGCAGTAAATAACACATTTCTATCAACCAATCACATCCTAAAGCTAATAGCAGAGGTCCCAGGGTTAACTGCTGCAGGAAATGCAACCCTCTACACTGAGTAAACTGGTTTCTGCATTAGTGGGCGGAGCTAAAGCACAAGCAGCAGTCTCATTGGCTAGCACTCATCTATTACATCAGCATTTTGATTTCAGCAAATCAGTTTGAGCAAACACGGAGCGCGTGATTAATATTCATCAACCCAGCATCTCATCAGACTTTAGCACATTTATACTGTTATTAGCAGAAGTCTGAATTTGTCTCAAGCACCAGAAGCAGCCCATCATTCTCTCTAAGTTCTGTTTAATACGACAAATATGTATTTATACAATTGCATTCATGCAAGACTGCGGTGCTTTAGTTCTAATTACAGTTCTACCATAAAAAGCTTGATTGACTGATGTTTTGTTCAAAAACATGTGCAGTTTTATATATGAATGTATCAAAATGCTTGCCATTTTGCAAATATAATTTGATTTGAATTTGTAAATCTAAAAAATGTATATGATTTAGCATTGTGCCTGTGCTTTGACAGATGTGTAGAATTATACATGCAATGCTAATAATGGAGAAATAACTATATTGGGATAACATGCAATTGGATAAAAATGTCTATCAAGAATAAATGTTCTGAGTGAATGTATTTGTCCGTCATGATTACACTGAGTCTGTGCTTTTCTTCTTTATTACCTTTCTTTTATGTTTCTTTATAATGTATAGACTACATACATTAAATATAGTGTTATGTATTTTTTATATGATTAGTTGATCAAGATGATTGTTAGTTGCAGCTTTAGATAAAGTACAAAATAAGATGAAATACAAAATATATAAATGTGACTCTGGAGCACAAAACCAGTCATAAGGGTCAATTTTTGGAAATTGAGATGTATACATCATCTGAAAGCTGAATACATAATCTTTCCATTGATGTATGGTTTGTTATGATCGGACAATATTTGTAAATCTGGAATCTGAGGGAGCAAAAAAATCTAAATATTGAGAAAATCACCTTTAAAGTTGTTCAAATGAAGTTCTTAGCAATGCATATTACTAATCAATAATTAAGTTTTGATATATTTACGGTAGGAAACTTACTAAATATCTTCATGGAACATGATCTTAATATCCTAATGATTTTTGTCATAAAAGAAAAATGTATAATTTTGACCCATACAATGTATTGTTGTCTATTGCTACAAATATACCTGTGTTACTTATGACTGCTTTTGTGCTCCAGGGACACATATATACATAATGTTAGTCTTAGACTATATTTATTAAATACTGTTCAATGATGTACAAGCTGAATGGTTTTGAGCACATCACTAGCTTTTGGTCAGATCTGACAGTCATATCTAATGAAGAGCTGCAAACAAAGCATAACTGCATTATACATAATAACAGCCTTTTTGACTGATCAGATATGTAAGCTATTTTTAACTGGATGGACATTGACTCTGTCATTTCAAGATTATTATAAAGTGCAGCCCATTTCCTTAACTTAAGAGAGGTTTTTATTTCCAGAAGCTATGACGGATTGGACTCGTGCCACCCTGGTCTTGTAGCCTCGCCAATGTAAACATGCCACTTTATCATGAAACCCATCATTTGTTTATATCATAACAAGTCAGTCTGGTTTTCCTCTTCTCTCTCTCTCTGCACACACTGCAGCGCTTGATTTCCATCAGGAACAACTTACACTACACTATCACCGCAGGGCCGGCGCCACGGGGGGGGCGTGAGGGGGCGCCCCCCTCACTCGGACTATCCCGCCCCCCTCTCACTCGGACTATCCCGCCCCCCTCTCACTCGGACTATCCCACCCCCCCTCACTCGGACTATCCCGCCCCCCTCTCACTCGGACTATCCCGCCCCCCTCTCACTCGGACTATCCCGCCCCCTCTCACTCGGACTATCCCGCCCCCTTCACTCGGACTATCCCGCCCCCCTCTCACTCGGACTATCCCGCCCCCCTCTCACTCGGACTATCCCGCCCCCCTCTCACTCGGACTATCCCGCCCCCCTCTCACTCGGACTATCCCGCCCCCCCCTCACTCGGACTATCCCGCCCCCTTCACTCGGACTATCCCGCCCCCCTCTCACTCGGACTATCCCGCCCCCCTCTCACTCGGACTATCCCGCCCCCCCCTCACTCGGACTATCCCGCCCCCCCCTCACTCGGACTATCCCGCCCCCCTCTCACTCGGACTATCCCGCCCCCCTCACTCGGACTATCCCGCCCCCCCTCACTCGGACTATCCCGCCCCCCTCACTCGGACTATCCCGCCCCCCTCACTCAGACTATCCCGCCCCCCTCACTCAGACTATCCCGCCCCCCTCACTCAGACTATCCCGCCCCCCTCACTCAGACTATCCCGCCCCCCTCATACTATAGCAACAATTTAGGACACAAAGTCGCATTTTAATTACATCTGACACAAACTTCCCGCGCAAGCGGTTCAACTAAATGCAGGCATTATGCAGCACTACTGACTAAGCTAAAGGTATGATGAAATAATTTTTAATGTTTAATAGAGGGCTAGATTATCGTAGTTAATTGATTATTTTGCTGTATTGTTTGATGCTGTTCAATTTGTTAAACTTATAATGATGCATCTGTTAAACGGGCCGCAATGAATGTGTTATGTCAGGGAATCAGTCGCAATAAGCTTGTGTTTCATTGTAAAACAGACACGATTGAGTATTTCTGGTGGTTGTGATGGTATTTGACTGTATTTGTGGTAAAACTGCTGCCCTCTAATCCTGGATGTCAGATTTTCGAATTAGATGCGATTTTGTTTTATTACACTCTGCCATCTGTATTTGCTAAGTAGGCTATCTTTTGGTAGGGTCATTCACTCAGAACATGTTTCATTCCACTGCGGTATTCTCCACTGTATTTCAAAGTAAATGTGCTACGTCTTTGAATCTGAATGCTGCGCTCTCGTCTTTTATAGCACCTTCTCCGCGCATAATACATCATTCTAAAACAGCACTGAAAAAATAAAATAAATAAATAAATAAAAACTCTTCCACTGAGCTGTCTCGTGACCAAAACACTCTCTGTGTGTGAACCCAGTATTCTAATAGTTGTAGTAGTAGCACGGGTAGGTTTGTTTACGGTCCGACAAATACGTGAATGGGCCACATATGTTTTTATTTATTTATTTTACCTTGCACTACGTCATCGCCCCCTTTCGTTACCTCGGCCGCCCCCTCATCAGTGCTGCGCTGGCGCCGGCTCTGTATCACCACAACAGGTGTTACTAAAGAATAGGGTTGCAAAGAGGCGGAACATTTAGAGTAAATTTCCATGGGAACTTGGTCTGGGGAATTTTGGAAATATTCCAAGTTTGAAACTTACCAGGAATTTATGGGAATTAATTGGAAATTTGGGGAAATTGATAAAACTGTATCATATACAAACATTTTGTTTGATCATAGGCTCACATGTATGCAAATTAATACATATTTTAAAAATGACATCTTGGGATTTTTGGGGGGAACATGTGATGCTTTTTTCAGGATTTATTGATGAACTTATGAAGTGTTTATTCAAAATAGAAATCTTTTCTAACAATATAAGTCTTTACTATTACTTTTTATTAATTGAGCACATCCTTGTTGGATAAAAGTATTAATTTATTTCAAGAAAAGATGCTGACACCAAACTTTTAAATGGTAGTGTATTGTTAAAAAAAATTCTATTTTAAATAAATGTTCCTTTTTTTTAAAACTCTCTATTTATCAAAGATTCCTGAAAAACGAATCACAGGTAATAATAATAATAAAAAATATTAAACAGCACAGCTGTTTCCAAAATTGATAATAAATCAGTATATTATTATGATTTCTGAAGAATCATGTGACACTGATGACTGCAGTAATTATGTTCAAAATTCAGCTTTGATCACAGAAATAAATTATACTTTAAAATATATTACAACAGAAAACCATTATTTTCAATTGTAATACCGGCAATACTGCACTGCATTTTTTTTCTGTATTTTTGATCAAATAAATGAAGGCTTGATGAGCAAAAGATATGCAATGTTTAAAAACATTAAAAATAGTTATGTCCAAACTTTTGACCAGTACACTTCTGTATGATAACAGAAAACTTCATAATAAAACACCTCATAAACTGTCTAGCTACTGTATAAACACTTTTTGGTATTTACTAGTTAAACTTGAATCCCATAGATCAAATATATTTAGATGTGGTCTTTGGGCTCAATGCAGCTTCAGAGCAAATAGAGGTGACTAGAGGGATTGTGTGTGGGGGGGGGGTATTTTTAGACTTTTGTTTTATTATTATCTCACCTAAATGTTTGTTCAGTCAGTGTATTTGTTTTTACTGTAGCCTAATTTAGTTGCACAGTATATTATACACAGCACAAGGAAGTTTTAAACAATTTTTTGTAATATTCATGTGATTTATATGAATACTTACCAAGATGGACATTTTGATATTTTGTGTGCAGTAGGGTTGTCACGATACCATAAAAAGTCTTACGATACTATACCAGCTGAAGTATCACGATACCATGCAGTATTGTGTTCATTTAAAATTCAATTCTACAAAATGAATCAAAATTTCATAAATAAATAGATGTAAATGAAAACAGACAATATTTTTCTCTGAATACTTAATTAATGTGAATGAATGACTGGTTATTGTTATCATGAGATGATCTAAACTCATCTTAGCACTGTACAGAAGCTGCATGAAGTGACATTTAGATGTGGCATTTATACATTTAGACATTTATAATTGCATAAACAAAGTTATGAGATTAATGTTTTAAATACTAAATATAGAAATATGTTGGAAAATAATGTAATATGCCTACTTTTAGATGGGAAACTTCAAACGGCCAGCAGGTGGCAGAAGTTCGTGATTGAATCACTGAGTCATTCAAACGATTCTTTCAAAACGGCTGAATCCTTCAGGAGCGAATCAAATGACTGTTTTTATGAATGGCTCAGTGAATCAGTGAATCAGTGATTCAGAGACAACGCGGATTCGGATTCGAACACAGAAACGAAGCAAAAACAGCAATCTTGCTCGTGTCATATTGCCGAACTGTCAGGAGCATATCTTGAAATTTCCAAGTTAGCAGCATGTATATTAAAACATAACATTATAAATGAATAAATATATATATGTATAATGATAAGAACCAAGTGCAAAGCCGCTATGTTGATGAATGGAACTGCGTTCGTGATCGCAAAGATGCTTCCAGAAACGAACTAGTTCACCTGTTCTAGAAGTGTTCAAATTAATAAAACTGCGATAATACTTTCTTGTAAGATATTATGATGTTGAATAAGTGATGCTTGAGCTGCTGTTTTTTAAAATGACATCAGACGGTCTGAATCAGACCCTTTCTTCTGATAAACTGCAGCATGAACAACGACGTGCGAGTGAACTTCTCATTACAAACTGAACTGAAGCGTCGGGAAACACTCGATACCATATAAAGCGTATACACAGACTAAACTACACAGAGCACAGCAGAAAGACATTTGGCAATCAACTTGTAATGTTTCTGCTGGCATGCATGTTCAAATGAACGTTTAAAACAGTGTTGCTGCCGTGCATACTACATATCTTACGGTACTACCTTATGGACGATACTACCGTTTAAAAAATGCGATGGCACCGCAGGTATTTTTAAGCTTTAGTATCGCGATACTACCGTAGTACCGGTGTATCGTGCAACCCTAGTGTGCAGGATTTAAAGGTACAATTTTTCATAATAAAATATCCAAAAACTACTTGCACAGTGTTATATATTTTATGCAGTTGTGTATTTATGTTACTCCAAAAGTTCCCAAGGATTTGTAAATCCAGAGAAATTCCAATTTTAAATAATGACTCGTCCCTGGTCATTGTCGCCGATCAATGACGTAATATCCGCATATCCCCAGTTTCCGCTTGTAGAAACTACACACAGACACAAATGCTGCTGTACAGTTACACTAAATCCATTTCGGCTGTTGCAAATAAAATGCAAATTAAATGAAAAGTGTTGACCGCAGCATTAAATTTAGATCTGCTCAAAGTTGCGCCATGATTTTTTACGCATTTTTACAGTGTTGTGCATTATAACCAATCACACACGAGTGTGTTGAGCTTATGAACGCAATGACCAATCAGAGGCGTTCAGATGAGTTTTTGTTCAGTGCACGCGCTCGCGAATTCTCTCATCATAAACAACAAAGTGCAGATGTACGTATGATGTAAGAGATTCATTCATAAAACCGTGTATAGACCGCGTTACTGATTATAAGTTTTTTTGAGAGTGCCTAAACTCGCGCTAGATTAAGTCAGTCATGTTCTTTCACAGTGTAAATGTTCTTTGCTTGCATTCTCTGTATAATTTATTCGCTGTTTGAATAACTATGGAAGGTAGAGGTAATAAAAAAATAAAAATTCATTACCTCATCCGTGAACATCCTCCTTCATAGCGTCATCAAGCTTCGCCTTTGTTATTGTTTTGAAAATGTGAACTCTAGTGGCGAAAACGTACATATTGTGCCTTTAATAAATGATCTGTTCATGTTATGAGGAAAGCACGGTGCATGTAGGGGGTGTGGCCTCAATAGCCCTGCAGTAAACAGTGTGCATGTGATTGAGCAATGTGTAGGGTACAAATTAAACTAAAATTGCATTAAATCTGGTTGTTTTATTATAAGATTATGCTGCAAGATTTTGTTCTCAACTACATTTAAGTTCCCAGTTCCTGCAATTTTGCAAATTTCCAGTTTATTCCCATTAATTCCTGTTAATTCCCATATATTCCCATTAATTCCCATATATTCCGGTTAATTCCCATATATTCCCGTTAATTCCCATATATTCCCATATATTCCCATATATTCCCGTTAATTCCCGTTAATTCCCATATATTCCCGTTAATTCCCATATATTCCCATATATTCCCGTTAATTCCCATATATTCCCGTTAATTCCCATATATTCCCATATATTCCCGTTAATTCCAATATATTCCCATTAATTCCCATATATTCCCATTAATTCCCATATATTCCCATTAATTCCCATATATTCCCATATATTCCTGTTAATTCCCATATATTCCCATTAATTCCCATATATTCCCATTAATTCCCATATATTCCCATATATTCCTGTTAATTCCCATGGAAAGTTTCCAGTCTTGAAAATTCCTGGAATATTGCAACCCTACTAAAGAATAACTCGCCCAAATGAACATGATTTACTGATTGTCATGCTGTGGCAAATCCGTTCTGAATGACTGACCGAATGACTTCAGACTGTAATTAGTCACATGAACTACTCTGATATGAATTTTAATTTTTAGAGCTTTACACATAAAGCCCTCATTTACTTTCATTACATGGGAAAGAACAACCAGAAGATGAATTCCTAAAAACAATTCACCTTTTGAGCTCCATGGAAGAATTCGTTTCATTCTGGATGAGGGTGAGCAGATAATGACTGAATTTTCACTTTTGGACTCTTGCATTTATTGCATGTGATGCATGTTAAAACACAACAGATGTTTGAAATTGGAAAAAACACTACAGAAGGTGCTATGGTGATGTACTTTTCAGAAACCTTCATCCCACCAATCGAACCATAAATAAGTGTGACAACTTCAACCTCAGAGAACAAATAAACACTGTGCTGTGCTGATCTATCGGATCACATGCACGCTACGCTTGAACAAGCATTACTGTGACGACTGAAATCACACTCATATGATGCTTACTGAAATGAAACGGTCAACTGTGAATGCACCAAGTGTTAGAAAATTAGCTCTAAACATAAATGCAAAATTACATTTTCACATGAAAGTGAAGTCAGTGCACGAGATGTTTTGAATATATGGAAATCTGGAGAACTATAAGCCTTCCAGTAGTCCATACATCCACCATAGTGCAGAGCAATTACTGACTAAGAGTCATACGCTGGGTTTCTGAGACATCTTGCCATATTTTTGAACCCTTTTAGTCACTCTAGTCACCATCCTTGATCTAAGGCTGGGCGATATGGGCAAAAATTCATATCTCTGTATTTTTTTGCCGATTTGCGCTATAGGGTATATATCTTGATATTTTCGTTTTTGTATCAGGATTTTTTTTTTTTATCTGTATTTAATATTACATACCGCCCAATGTTGTCCAACGAAATAATATTAAAGCCTATGAAAACTAATAAAGGCCTGGTTTCACAGACAGGGCTTAGACTAAACCAGGATTAGGTCATGGTTCAATTAGGACATTTAAGTTATTTATATAAACATGCTTAGAAAAATTCATAACTGGTGTGCATCTAAAGACAAAACAAAGACACTGATATATTTTAAGATCAATCAATGCAAGTTTCTTTCAGTTGAAACAGCTCAGATTTACACTTTAGTCTAGGACTAGGTTTAAGCCTTGTCTGTGAAACCTGAGGCAAGTTAATGTAACAATTTAAGCCTATATTATATGCAAAAAGGGTCAAAATCACATTTCATTCCAACATTGTAACATTACAATCTAAACACAAAAATAATGCTTTTAAAGCAGAAGTTGAATTCACTAAACTAAAAATAAGAACAAAAGCACTTGTATTAGGCTATTTTGATTACACCATTACAGTCACTTTACAGTTAGTGCTGTAAAATCATAAAAATGCACTTACTTGTAGGTTTAAAATTCTACATGTCACATTGTACAAATATTTCAGCAAAATATATATTTTAGTCAGAGTTATTGCGCTCTGTCTGTTAGGCACTCGTTCACTGAAGTCTGTGAAGTTTAATGGAGAAGGCGGCTCACGCACTTCTGACAACAAAATGGAAATATTTCCATGACTTTCTAACATTTACAGATGGAGAATATACCTAAAATCAGGGGTGCAAACTCGTCAGGGGTGAAAAAGGTGACAAACTAAACTACCCCCACCCCCCCGCGCAATTCACGCGCGCACACACACACACAATACATACAATATACATACATGATAATTGAAACACATATTCCTTTCCCTTCACATCACACTTTGATTCTAACTTCAACCAGGACCAGCTCCATTTGCACCTGACTCCAGCCTCTAGTTGAGCCAAAGTTAGGGCATCTTCCTCCTAAAACTCTCTCATTCCCTCACTCTGAAAAAAAAATTGAAGTGGGTGAGTGGTAAAGTTTGGCTACCTGAACTAGTTAAATGCCAATGAAGGTAAAGGCAAGTTAATTCACATAGCACATTTCACACACAATGGCAAGTCAAACTGCTTTATATGGAGAAAATGTTACACACTGCAAAAAATGCTTTTCTTACATTTTTGTCTTGTTTCCAGTCCAAATATCTAATAATTCTTAAATCAAATCTTTTTTTTTTCAGAAAAAAAAAGTCAAGTCAAAATCCTGTTTTCGGTTTGAAATAAGATTATTTTGCTTACCCCATTTGCAGATTATTTTGCTTGTTTTAAGGAAAAACTCACTTAATTTTGACTTGCTTTTTTCTGAAAACAATACAATCATTTTTACTTGTCTAGAAAATGATTCTTGATTTAAGAATTTTTAGATATATTTGGACTAGAAACAAGACAAAATCTCTAAGTAGGAAGCATTTTTTGCAGTGCACCATTCAAGGATAAACACCTTTATATGATTAAAAGATGTTTGAGCGACAACTACAGTCTACAATCAACAAGGATTATTGTTAAGATGTTACATGAACTTAGTCAGGGGAAATAAACCACTGTAAATCTTCATTTCAGCACTCGAATTTTTGAAGCAGCTGACGGGCTAAACGCGAGGTGTTTCTCCGTCTTGAAACAGGCTGTTACAGGCTGACACTTAGCTATGGCTTAGCGCTGCCTGACTTGAGCTGAGTGATACTAAGAAGAGTTCTCAAATCGACTTCAAGTCAGAGTAATAGCTTACTGATATGTGAGACAAATGTTAAGGTCGAGACTGAGGAGCATTTTTGCAAAGGGTAGCGAACTAATGTAGCGATAACCTAACTTACAATCTTCATAGCTATCGCAACAGCAGCCTCACGCAAAAAAGAAAAAAAACAGCAGCCTCGCGGTAATCGCCATTTAAACTGGAACACCATAATTTACAGCAGATACAAATGCATTCCAACCGAGATATGGACAGTTGCCTGCAGCGTCTAAAAGTTAGGCTTCAGGAGTGAGATTGGTTGGATGAGGGAAATAACATTAAGGTAAGCCAATCAGAGGCAGAGTAGGGCGGGTCCAGTCCTTTGCCAACAGGGGAAAAAAACACTACAGGTGACGTGACACAGATGACTCGCAGATACGATGGCGAACCCCCCCCCCCCCCCCTCCACCCTCATTTTTTTTTTTTTTACAGATCTACACGATTCACGTGAATGACCTATTTCAAGATGAAAACGGCGAATTTCGCCGAAAGGTGACAAGTTTGCACCCCTGTAAAATATAAAAGTTATGCATTAAGGAAAACAGCACATCTCAAGTAGAGAAACAGCTCTGTCAGCCTCACACTGTCAGAGCATCTACGAAGCTATAAACAATACTATATCTTACAAGGTTTTTAATATAAAGCTTGTCACAAGTTTAAAACAAATTGGATTTTGCACTTTCTCCGCAGCGGCTGAGTCTGTGTCCTCTGCTATATTTTTCAGATGTGCTCGTATCAAACTACTGTATATCGATATAAACGGTATTGCCTCATACCGTATCGCTTATAAAGAATATATCCATATATTGTACAAACTCGATATACCACCCAGCCCTACCCTGACCCACTGGACTGATCTCACTGGACTGGACAGATATTATCTTGGACCCCACATCAAATCTTAAGACCCCACTGAGGCTTCCCGGAGCCAGTTTTTCTCTGCTACCCACACAATCCTCATCTCCATTCTGTTGATTTACCAGGGTTTGTGTATTGGCTCCAGTACTGTAGACCAAACATCAATGCATTCCCATCATTAAATCTGAAGACAACGACACCCTACAGAACTGGAGCTCATGAGCCGATGGGACAGAGGTCAGTGAGAGATTTAACAGCCTCAGCTGAAGGCAAGATTTTCAGTGCATGACGACTGAAACTGCTTCCACGTGTTTGGAATCACACCGTAATACATGGTGGTGTTCACACCTGGCGTTAAGATGTATTTTTGTCAATCCGTACACAAGTTGACAAACACAAGTGTAAACAGCGTCTAAAATGTTCTGAGCGTGTCCATTTTTGACTACTTCCAGAGGTATTAAAAACGCATTGACCTGATTGTTTCTGTAGTGTAGACACTCATGTGGTCAAATATGTTCAAACAGACACAAAAGACGCCTGCTTGCTGCACACTGACCTCACACAAGAGTTTTTTGATAAAGTGCACCAAAACAATCGATGCCAACCAAAAACACAGATCATCATCGAAATTTTAAAGTGGTCATATGATGTTGCTAAAAAGAACATTATTTTGTGTATTTGGTGTAATGCAATATGTTTATGCGGTTTAAGGTTAAAAACACATTATTTTCCACATACTGTACATTATTGTTACTCCTCTCTGCCCCTCCTTTCAACACGCCGATTTTTACAAAGCTCATCGTTCTGAGAAGCGAGGCGTGCTCTGATTGGCCAGCTATCCAGTGCGTTGTGATTGGCCGAATACCTCAAGCGTGAGACGGAGATGTTATGCCCCTCACCGTATTGTGATGAGACAAAAACAATATAACCCATTATAAATGAGGCATTTGTTGCATCCAGTGAGAACATAATTACTGGTTATAATGACTTATACTGTCTTTTTACGTGTCGCGTTGCATCGCGCCGTATAAACATTACCATGTCTGCATTTGTGATCGGAGAAACACAAACAACAAGCGCTACTCTACACAGCTCAAAACTCATGTTTGAATCGTCAGCGGCAAATTCTTTAAATAAGAAAACATACTTACAGGCTGTGAGTCAGAAGCACCTCTTTGGGTTTGAGACTTTAGTCTTTGCAACTTTAGGGATCTTATCTATGCATGAACAGCTTGTGACACTCCAGAGAGAAAGAACACTTGAAATCGCATCATATGACCCCTTTAAATTGCTTGCTTTCCCGCTCGCTCACAATCAGTGTAATGGCTTAATTCATCCACCTCTCATAACAGTGATGTGATGAAATAAGAGAGAAAGGTCTTGACTAAATCTGAACACAAGTGGTCACAGCAGATGCATTTAATGATCATGTTAAGATTCGATTATGATCAGATCAACGAAAACACATTTTAAAGGGATCGTTCACCCAAAAATGAAAATTAGCCTATGATTTACTAACCCTCAAGCCAGGTATACATGACTTTCTTCTTTCAGACGAATACAATACAAAAGTTAGCCTATATTAAAAACGGTCCTGACTCTTCAAAGCTTTATAATGGCAGTGAATGGTGGCCCAGCTTTTGAAGCCCAAAAAAAGTGTGTCCATCCATCATAAAAAGTGCACCATACGGGTCCATACGGTTAAAGGGGTGGTTGATTGCGATTTCAGTGTGTAATGTTGCTGTTTGAGCATAAACAATATCTGCAGAGTTGTGGCGCTGAAAGTTCAATGCAAACGGAGATATCGTCTTTTAAAATTCTGGCAGTTTAATGCCTACAAAAACGACAGGTAAGGGACTACAACGAGTTACTTCCCGGGTCTGATACGTTACGGACCCAGATAAACCCCGCCCCCGGGAACACACAGCAAAGGGGGCGAGGCCATGCTGCGCTGCTTTAGAGAAGAGGAAGAGAAAACTAGGGATGCACGTAAAAATCTATTCATATGAATCACGATTCTGTCTTCTAACGATTCTAATGGATTCACAAGTTTCAAAATCATTAAAGCAGCGGTTCTTAATACTGTTACTCTGTCGCCCTGCTCTGCATCTCTCTCTCTCTCTCTCTCTCTCTCTCTGCATCTCTCTCTCACACACACTCTCTCTCTCTCTGCATCTCTCTCTCTCTCTCTCTCTCTCTCTCTGTCTCTCTCTCATTCAGATCGTCAGATAAGCTCCAACAAACTGTTCCAATTATACACTTATTTTCACACAGCAATGAGAAGCATTATAAATGGACACGCATGCAGTTGCTGTGCTGTATTAAATCTTTAATCAGGATAAAACCGTATATTAAAAGCTAACAGAAGCAGTAGCACTTACAAATAGCAGCGTATTTAAAAGTATGAGACAACAACAACCAAACATACCATTAAGAGCCGTGCTTGCACAGGTTCTGCACGATCCTCTTCACTAATATCCTCTGGGTCTCAATCGGGCTCAAATTGATAAGCATTATAGACAACGCCACTGTTTACAATTCAACCGGAGCGCATGCTGCTGAGGCGAGGGGCTCAGATGTTCAGATGTGCTCTAGAGGCGGTTTAGCCAATCACAACACACTGAGCCAGCTAACCAATCTCAGCCCATCGAGGGAGGGGCTTCATAAAACCAGGAAATAAATCGAGGCGTTTGTCAGAGAAGGGACAGAGAGGTGTGGAATAAAGGTAAATTATGTGAAAAATAATGCGTTTTTAAAAAAAACAAGCATGAACACATGCTAGACTGCACCCCATAAACACAATCAAGCCTAGAAAAAAAACAGTCAACCACCCCTTTAATAAAGGACTTCTGAAGTGAACCGATGCATTTGTGTAAAAAAGAAATAGCCACATTTAAGACTTCATAAACAGTAATCTCTAGCTTCCGCTAACTGTCGTACACAAGAGAGTAGCATTCCAGCGGATGACGTAGTGTAAGCTCTGGTGAAAAAAACTCAGTCTTAATATTAATAATAATGAATAATATTTTTTTTCACAAATTCTGTGTTGTGTATTTTCTAGTAATCAAATGAACACGCAGAACATGAGGATTCGTATTTTAAATAGTCTTTTTGCAGTTTAATATTCACAGACACTAGACTATATCGAGATTTGATTTAAGTGTACTGACCTGTTTTTCATCAAAAATATGACAGATTCCGTGAAATTCAGCGTTATACAGTAAATTCCGCTTTTATGAGTGGATTCCGCGCTTCCGTCCTACTAATGTAGCAAACGAGTATGATAAGCTCATTGTGAGAGTAAAAGATAGGGACATTGTTTATTTACTTTATAGCATTGCGTCTCACCAACTAGGTGACAACGTAGCATTAAATCACCATTCAACAGACTCAAGCCACCACCACACTGCCATCTACTGGACTGCAGACAGATGCTAACTTTCAATCTGCTACGCTACTGACGAACTATGCTGTGTAAGCATGAGAGATATCACACTGTGATAAGCATGAGTTCTGGGACACAGCGCGGCTGATATAACGTTAAACAAGCATTAACTGCCGCAATCAGCTCAACAGCTCCAACGTATGCTGTTAAAGATGATCCATCATATCCAATGGCGTAGCAAGCTTTTCAAAAGTGCGGGGGATGGATGTGGTTTGTTTGTTAACAATAAAAACGATGAATACAATGACAGAAGGGTACAAAAGGTATAACATACAAGATATAAAAAGCTTCCCATTTAAATGAGTGATACTAGAAAAGTATAAAAACACACTCGGAACACAGAAAATAAGTCAAAACTCAGTTGTGAAAATACACTCATTCAAAGTACCTGGAAAAGGGAGATGTAAATAACCCTAACCATAAGTTCCCGCCTCCTCGGCACGAGCTGACCGATAAATCTAACACACCAAGAGAGGCGGGACTTAAGGCAGAACAGCCAATCATCAGCCGGTCACACTCAAAGCCGGTGTCATGTTTGAGAGGGAGGGGAGGCAGCCGCAGACACAGAGCGGCCAGAGAAACGAGCGACCGCTGTAAGGCGTTTGTGCAAAACTGCAGAAAAAGTGCGGGTGTTGAACCCTCTCACCGGGAAAAGTCCCCACGGGTGCGACGCCCCTGATCATATCATCATGCAAAACTAAGAATTAGAATCAATGTGAGGATCAAATATAGGTGCGGGTGGATAATTTGAAGCAGCGGACTCGGGTGAAGTTTGAGCTCATCCGCGCATCACTACACTACACTGACCCGGATCGCCAGTAGCAAACAATGGCGTGCTCTCTGCTGGACAAACTAAGTAATTACACCATTTAGAAGCATTTAATCTGCGTTATATATGTTCTGTAAAAAATTTAAAATCTGCGGCATATTCGCCGATACCGATATATCTGCGACAGGCTCATATCGGCCGATAAAATCGGCAAAACAATATATCAGTCAGGCTCTAGTAATTTTCATCTTTGGGTGAACTATCCTTTTAATACCAGGTGTAAACAGGGTCACAAGGTTAAATGAGGACGAACTTGATTTTTGGGTGAACTATTTTTAATAGGCTGAGGCTTGGCAAAACCTTGCTACTGTGGGTGTCGATAACAAAAGAAAGAATGCCGAGTGGCAGCTTATCACATACACGCCGCTGCTGCAGATCACTGTTAACAGCAGATGAGTGATGCAGAATATATCACATGCTGCTTCATCCATCTAAACACCACTGCAACGCCGGGTCACGGACCACCTCAGGGGCCCCTTTTAGGGTGTTTTCACACCTGGCCTGTTGTTTCAGAACCTGGCACGTTTCCCCCCTTAGCTCGGTTCTTTTGGACATATGTGAACACGGCAATCACGCTCGGATCCGCGCCAAAACAGACGGTCCGAGATCGCCTGAACGAGGTGGTCTCGGCTCGATTGATAACGGACTCTGGAGCGGTTCGGTTGTAGTGAGAAAGCAATCCGAACCAACGAGCCAGGCTATATCACGCTGTATAATGGGTCATTACATAAGTTCTGTGAAAAGCAGTGGGTGTGCACGTCTTCATTCAAAATCAAAGCATGCCTTTTCATTTTATAATGCCGTCTTAATGCTCTTCGTAGTAGGTGCACTTTAACAATGTTTTGCCGACGAATCCTGGACTCCTGCTCAAAATGATAAAATAATATATATATTGACAGCTACAAAAAAAAAAAAAAGAGTGAGAGAGAGTTTGCCTCTCTTTCCAAATGAATCATTATTGTCATTCCAGCTCCGTGGAACTTTGACCAATGAGAGGACAGTTTACTCACACGTGACTTGTATTAATAATTTTGGTCCGTTTAGAAACTTTGCCGTGTGAAAGCGAACCGCACCAAGAATAAAAAGCTACATTGTAATAATTTTAATCCCTGTTTCGGAACAAAGCAATCGATCTACAGGTGTGAAAACACCCTTAAACCCACATGGTTCCTGGGCCATTCTAGAACCATTCATACCCCCTTTCCACCAGCAGGAACCAGGTGCTAGTTCAGAGCCAGTGCTACTGCCAGTTCTTAGTTGGTTCGACTCGCGAGCCCTTTAAGAACCGGTTGCTTTTCCACAGGCTAGAGAGCCAATACAGAGCCAGGTCTTACGTCACTGAATACGTTTCATGTTTCGTTTCACTAGCGCGGCAGCGCCAAACACAACAGACTTGTTCGAGGTGCATCGCACCACGCAGATCGATCGGCACACGACACACTAAAGCACCGCGAGAGCGATCCAAAAGCATAAAGAGCCGTCAGCTTTCCAGTCGCTCCCGCAGCACCCCGATGCATCGCACCGAACGGTCCGCGTAGCGCCGATCCATCCCGAACAAGCCTAAACAAACTATCAACAATGGCGGACGTTGTGTTGTTATTGACGTTCATGGCTTTGCGAATCTACAACGGCATCCAAACACGGCGAATCCAACGTGTCCGTGTTTAGCTGCTATTTCAAATATGGCGGACCAAAGTTTCTGTTCGTCTTGTTGGTCACGGTAACCCCAGCCCCTGACGCAAGCGGTTCTTCCTTCTAGCCCAGCAATGTTTTGGTGCTACTTACGAACCGCTTTTGCTGGTTCGGAGCTGGTGCTTTGGGTGTCGGAGACAAAGAACCGGTTTGAAACTAGGCTCTGGCTCTGAACCAGCACTGGAACTGCCTTGGTGGAAAAGGGGTATCAGAGCATTTCCACCACAGCAATGGCAGCTCTGGACTGGACAAACCGGTTCCTTATTGACCCTAAAAGCTTGTTGCTCTGGAACCAGGAACCGATTATGTCAGGTTGATATGAAAATATCTGATAACAAATGCATCTAGCAATGATCTGCTGAGAAAAGACATGCAGAAAGAGAGCACCACAGATTAATACTAGGACAATAAATAGACAACATATTTTACATGTGCACCTTCCTCGCTGGTTGCATGCAGCACCAAACATTTTTAATGCATTGGAATGTATTGGAGCCGTTCTTGACTTAAGGTCACTAAACAGCTCTTCTTTGTCCAACATGAAATGAACCAAGACCTGTTGCCATGCGATGAGTATTATAGGGCCTTATGATTTCTGCCATGTGGAAAACACCGACGGAATCCAGTCATAAAAACAGAATTTAATGTTTAACGCGGAATTTCACTGAATGTCAAACTATGGATGAATTGGATCAAAAGTAGGTCATTACACTTAAATCTAATCGCTATATGGACTAGTATCTGTAAATATTAAGCTGCAAAAATATGATTTAAATGTGAATCCTGTATGTTCTGTGTCTCTGTGTGAATGAATGGTTTTGTTTACTACACACATACTGAAGCGTGTGACGCTCGCGGTGATATCAGCGTCTGTCGTCTCACTAAATGAGGACAGAAATACATGAGGGTCAAAGACGTTAAGATGTCCACATCAAAAGAAATTTACAAAAGTGATTTTATGTCCATAGAAAGCGCATTAAATGTAAGTAAAGTGTCTTTTTAAGCTTTTAAGGTTACAAATAAGTTTGAGAATAAAATGTCAAAATTTGGTTAAAATAATGTTACATTGTCATTCAGTGTAACACAATATTTATGTAAAAATTCAAACAACATGCTTATTCTGACTTGTACATATTAAAATATATAAAAGAATAAGGGAGCATATTAAATTTTATTGTGTTTTAAATGAGTCTTAATGACAAAATCTAGCATAGTGGCACATTTTAAAAATGTAAAATTACAACTAATTAATATTTGAGGTGAAAGTAATTAGTCTTTTCATGTGTCATAAATTGATTTTTGTTGTAAATATGCCTGACAAGATTGTTACACTGAATGACATTTTAGTGGGTGTTTTCTGTAAATCAGGGAAAAATGTATGATATTTATTTTTTGCTCAGAAAAGCAAAAACAAAATTTGAATTAAATTAAACAGAAAACTTTTTTTAAAAAAATGGGGAAAACAACAACAATTTAAAGCAGTATTACACTTATTGTTTTTATGCTTAAACCCTTTTTGCGTCTTTGACCCATGAACAATATCACCAGAACTGCTCTGAGAGCATTTTACCATTTAATTTGAGTAAAACTACCTTCATATAATATACACACAAAGAAATTTAAAGATATTCACGGCAACCCGTCAAAATAAAAGTTTGGTTTAACTTGAAGTTCTGTGCCAGAAATGTATTACTATTGTTCAGTAGAATGAATATACTAGTCTACTCACCGTATTGACACGAATATAAGACGACCCCCCCCCCCCTTTTTCCAGATGGACCTCTTGGAAAAAAGGCTTTTTGAAAACCAAATCTTCTGTTTAAATTATTTTCATATTGCATATCATTCCTATTTTAATTTTTGTTTTGAAAGTATGGTAAAAACTGGTAAAATGTACCAACAATCACATTTAAAAAATACACTTTTTGATATACCATAAAAATAACAGGTAGCCCATCTGCATTATATAACATTTAGTCCATCCATCTCATAGTAGCCTACTAGGGCTGAACGATTTTGGAAAATAATCTAATTGCGATATTTCTACCAATATTGCAATTGCGATTTAATATGCAATTATTTTTTAAAGCTCTTTATGTTCTGTATTATTCAACAAAGACAAGCAATAAATCATTGTATAGTATGACCAACACCATATTAGATGGATTAAACATAAATATCCTTTTCTGTAGGCCGGGCCTATATGTTATGATGAAATTAGGTGATGCATGAATTGATATGAATTACATTTTTATTTAACAACTACAATCACAGTAGTATATTGACTGATTTGTTGAACTTCGAACCTTGTAAGCATGTAATAGTTATGACAACAAAGTACTGACAAATAAGCCTGGTGTAAACATTAATATGAAAGTTAAGTAAAACTAAAGTAGATTGCAGAAACAAATCTGTTGTTGCTTTACCACACTCAGTATTTAGGTATTAATTCAAAGTCACTGTAATAAACATGTGGGGATTGCACTTTTTAAACACTGTCTGTTAACTTTAGACAAATTTTAAATAAATAAGAATATATATTACCTTATTATATAGCCTATATTATCTTAAAGTCAAAGTGTTCAGTAATGAAATGCACCGTAACACTGTTACTGCTTCGGGTAATTTCCATGTGCCGTTTCCACGTGTAGCATGCCACGGTTGCCAGGTTTTCACAACAAACCCTGTCCAATCGCTACTCAAAACTAGCCCAATCGTGTTTCGAGGGGGGTCCACCGGTAAAATCGCATTCCGGGGGGTAAAATATTTTTTTTTGGGAGGGGTTCCCCTGGTAAGATTCGCATTTCAGGGACTAAGGGTGAATCCCATTTCTCTGTCTTACCCCTTCCCCTTAGTTGTGCGCATTCACGTGAGAGTAAGGGCTATCCCAATTCTGGTTTTGATCGAGGGGTAGGGCTAAGGGGAAGTGGTAGATACCCCTTAAAACCAAGCATTTTCGCGAGCTTACTTGAAACCAAGGGGTACCCAGAACACACTGCGCAGCAGCAACAATGTCGGCCAGATCATCCAGAGAGTCCCATTTTCGGCTTAAATAATTGATTTAAAAATTACGACAGTCTTGTTTTGTGCTCTACACAGTCCTGTACATATATATTTGCAACCATGTTCTTAATTGAAACTTTTAAAAAATCGCTAGTTTGCTACGCTTTACATCGCTGATTTGCACAACAATCGCAAAAACATCACTAATAAAACCCACGCAATCGACATACACACACTTGCAGACGCATCTTGGAAGTTTGTGATCAACACTTGTCGCCTCTGGTGACGTAGCAGCCAGCTAGCGACGATGTACGATGACGTAACCGTAACCAAGTGGTGTCTCATTTCATAGGGGTATGTTTTCACCCCTAGCGCTTACCACTCGGTTTCGAGGGACAAGGGCTAGGGGTAAGACGAAGGGGTAGGGGAAGGGGAAGGGGTAAGACAGAGAAATGGGATTCACCCTAAATATCACGTTTTTGGAGGCAAACCGCAGACTTGGCAACACTGTTGCAAGCCAACTTGATGCTTCCTCTGAAGACTGCTTAGATGTGTTGGACTTGAAGCAGCGCTGCGGGACCGATCGCTGTGTGTCATCAAAGTACCGCGAGAGCTATAAGAGTGTGGACGTCTCTTTATGCTTTCTCTCGCCGTACTTTGATGTCATAAACCGATCGATCTTCAAGTTGAACTTTACTCTCACGTGACAGAGTGTAATCGCAGCCTCTGCGGTTGAAAAATCACGTTTTTTCATATCGCGATATTATCGCAAATGCAATTAATCGTTCAGCCCTATAGCCTACCAAAATGTTATTAACAGTAGAAGTGAAATCTTATTGTAGTCTTCGAATCCGAGTACTGTCTTATGTTTTAAAGGGTAACTAAAACCCTGGTCAGGGCCTAACTCCACCCACTGGCAATATTTGAGCAGAGCCCAGCGGAGACAGAGGGGACGAACCGAGGGCGTGCACCTGAGACCAGGTTTCACTTTTTAAACTTTTTTTATTAAGTCTGTGCTCCCAAGCTTCATATTTTTATGACAGACATTTTTGTCCACTATGGACCTGTGTGTAACTTTTTTTTATTTATGCACAAGGGTTAAAAAACAGTTTCTTGTAAGCTGTCAGACTCTGTGTTATTCTGCATATTGTTGGATCCATGCAGTTCATAATCAATTTAAATGTATTTGTTACATATTGCCTGATGCAACACCGTGTTGCATAACCACTTTAAACAAGTTGCAAAATACTGACTTCAAATATCAAACCCATGTAGCTGCATTATGTCCGATATTGAAACCAATGAGCAGAATGATGAATTATTGCTGTCTGACAGATAACACAGCTCAACCCAAAAGCAAACACATGGGTTAACCACACCTTTACCGGTGTACGCAGACACAGTTAAATGCAAAATTCAATGCAATATGAAAGGTTAGGATGCAAAACAGACACGAAAGGCCTATATTCACTACAACAAACACTCGGTGAAGGGCACAGGGATGTTGTCACAGGACTGAATCTGCACATATTAAGTGTCTGATTCATC
>CM049851.1:30623088-30713088 GCA_027422415.1 Schizothorax lantsangensis
GATGCGATTAATCGCTTGACAGCACTAACAGAGAGTTTTAAAAAGAAAAAACACTAGTTCTCTCACAATAACGGCAAGCTACCCTGCGGTGCCAAAATAATCCCGAAAACATAGAAGAGTCCCATGAGCAGGTTGAGCTTGGCGGTCTTTTGAGGGATCTTGGCGTAGCACCGGCGGCGGAACTGTCTCTCCAGAGGGAAGGCCATGGGCAGGGTGAGCAGCGGCAGAGCCATGCTGATGGTGTAGCGCGTGGCTAGGATGCAGAAGAGCAGGTAGGGCACGAACAGCAGCAGGTTGTAGATGACGTAGGAGAGCGTGGGCCCCACCAGGATGGCTAGCGTGACGATGCCCGCCTGCTTGTCCGAGTCCATGTCTCGCGTGTTGTTGCTGTGCAGGATGGCCTCGGTGTTGAGCGCCAGCGGCACGGCGTACACCAGCGGCAGCACCGACAGGTAACCCACCTGCACGGCGTGAGAGAACATGACCGCCAGGGGACCGAAGGTGATGAGGATGACCACGTCCCCCAGAGCCACGTACTTCAGTCCGATGCCTGCGGTTAAAGCGCAAGAACACGTCAGGAGTAACACTGGTGGACAAATTAAATTTGACTTTGACTTGGAAATTAGGTGCGTTAGACATTAATAACACGCATAACCTCAATTCAGAGACTGGGCAATATACAGTCAAACCTAATATCAACATTTCTCACATTATCACAGTTTATTCTCTCTAGTTTAGAAAATGGTAATAAAAAAAATTACTTTGATAGAAAGGTATGTAATGAATTGGGCTGAATAGCTGTCAGATGTTACATTTAAGAACACAATTAGATAATTTATCTCCAATCACCAAGCAATGCTTCATTTAGTTCATCTGTGGTGGAAAAACATCACATTAGTAATTAAGCAAAACATGATCAGGTCAAAGTGTCTGAATCATTTTTGCTCCCAAATTTTTGGGTGTAATATGTCACAGTTTGCTATCTTTACTTACATAAATTAAATATAGTGTCCTGCATCCACTAGTAAAAAATATCAAAAATTATATATGACCCTGCAGCACAAAAGCAGTCATAAGTAACACGTATATTTGTAGCAATAGACAACAATACATTGTATGAGTCAAAATTATCCATTTTTCTTTTATGCCAAAAATCATTAGGATATTAAGATCATGTTCCATGAAGATATTTAGTAAATTTCCTACCGTAAATATATCAAAACTTAATTTTTGATTAGTAATATGCATTGCTAAGAACTTCATTTGAACAACTTTAAAGGTGATTTTCTCAATATTTAGATTTTTTTGCACCCTCAGATTCCAGATTTACAAATATTGTCCTATCATAACAAACCATACATCAATGGAAAGATTATTTATTCAGATTTCAGATGATGTATAAATCTCAATTTCACAAAATGTACCCTTATGACTGGTTTTGTGCTCCAGGGTCATATATCTGCTCTGAATAGTTTTTGGTTTGGACAATATGAAGTATATTTATAGTTAAGCATCTGACAGATGACAGGCTTTAAACAGCAGTTGCTGCCAGATCAATCCAATAAGCTTTAAACAAGTAGTAATAAAGTAAACATGGGCAACATTTACCCTCTTATATTTCACTTAAAGCTGAAATGAATTGAACGACTCTTTCCCCTGGTTTCACAGACTTAGTCCTAGACTAAAATGTAAGTCTGAGCCGTTTCAACTGAAATAAACTTGCACTGATTGATCTTAAAATATATCAGTGCCTTTGTTTAGTCTTTAGATGATCACCAGTGATGTTTGTTTCTAAGCATGTTTATAAAAATCACTTAAATGTCCTAATTGAACCATGTCCTAATCCTGGTTTAGTTTAAACCCCGTCTGTGAAACCAGGCCTTTGTTTGCTGGTCTCCACTGAAGACTTCACTACGTTTACCCATGTTTGTTGTTAGCACAAGCAGACCCATTTTAAATTAAAATGCTACTGTCTGTAAACTACGTTTCATATTCACAATTCCCATCTAGATGCATTTACACAGACTGGTTAATCAAGCCATTTCAGGGCACATGAACTCAATGATAAGACACAATTAGCCTCTCTATTAGAGATGATGTAGATTTAGTGTGCGTTAAGAGCACTGAGCTTCACAATTTATCAGATCTGGGACAGTCTTGCATATTTATGAAATATATATTTTGTAAAGTGCATGATCACTGCTGTAGTGTACACACACTCTGATCTGGACAGGAGCGGGAAGATAGAATTGTGATTCATATGTGAATGCATTTCATCCATAACACCCATGTTTCTTAATTTAATAATCGCCAGCAAAATTAATGTGATTATATTGCCCAGCCCTATAAGACAGCTTTTAGTGCCACATTAAAAAAAATATTTATAATAAATAAAATCTAAAATTCAGAGAATAAAGTCAAAATTATGAGAATTAAATTGTAGAGATTAAAGTTATAATATTTTGAGAGTATAGCCTATATTGCACATGAAAATGGCCCGGATTGGGAGAAAGTTGTCAGGCCCCCAGAATTGATTTGAATATATATGGGATTATTAGCAGAAATCATACCATGTGTCATATACTCACAGGGACAGTATGCTTGGAAATAATATTTCACTATGATTGCATTCATTATTTACAGTGCACCAGCCACCCAATAATAGCAATAAGCTTTGTGCTTTTGGTTCTTTAAAGTCTTAGCTTTCAAAATCTGTCCATTTAAAAGCAAAATTCAATCAATAATGTGTTTTTCAAGCTCTTTAATGTGCTGTGATGGATTGCTATATTCATGTCAATCAATTCATTAAATTATGATTAAATTAAAAACAGCAATAAAACTTATCGTTGTCTTTTCTGGGGTATATAACGTTTAGTGACTATTCACAAGCCGTTTTATTCATGTATAATACAGTAATAATATTTCACTTCTTCAAATCATCATTTGTAGCGTGCCAGACACCCAGAAATCGCAATAATTTTGTGCTTCGCTGCTTTTAATATAACACAGCCCAGCTTACAAACTCTGTTTCATCATGAAATATAAATTATAGAATGATAAATCAAGTTATAGCATGATATAAACATGAAGGAACATCAGAAAGCACGGTATAATTTAATGAAACATGTCTCATTAATCATAAAGATGATCGATTCACATGCCACTTAAACTAATGTGGCGTGACAGATTGCTGTATTCACCTCAAAGCGCCTGAAAAACACATTGTTTGTATTTCGCTTTAAAACGTTGGAATTTCTCCCGGTGCTCCCAATCCGGCCGTTTGCATGAGCAACACAGGCTATACTCCCGAAGTATAATAACTTAACACTTTATTCTGATAGTCCACTTTAGACATTAACAGTAACCACATGTCAACTAGCAGTCATTAGAGTATTAGCTTAATATCTTCTAACACTTTATTTTGATGGGTTCACAACATACTGACTATAAGAAACTATGCAAGTATATGTTAACTTATTCTACTAACCCTAAACCTACCCTAACAGTGTACTCTGAGAGTTAGTAGACATGTAGATGCTAATTAATGACATGTAGTGGCTAAGTTACTTATAGTTGATGTCTAAAGTGGACTATCAAAATAAGGTGTAACCAATAACTTTAATGTTGTAAATGCTACGACTTAAAGGGACAGTACACCCAAAAATGATAATTCTGTCATTAATTTCTCACCATCATGTCGTTCCAAACCCGTAAGACCTTCGTTCATCTTCAGACACAAATTAAGATGTTTTTGATTAAATCTTAGTTCTCTCTGATCCTCCATAGACAGCAAGGATCCTCACACCATCAAGACTCAGAAACATAGCAAGGACATCGTTAAAATAATCCACGTGACATCAGCAGTTCAACCGTAATATTACGAACCTATGAGAATACTTTTTGTGTGCAAAGAAAACAATAAAACAATTTATTGAACAACAAATGATAAAACACCATCTTCCGCCATTTTGGACAGTATCCCAGAACATAATCAACGTAATCAGCGTTGTTAACGTTCAACATGTGCGCGTTTTCTACTTTCGGGGAAGACGGTAACTCGGGGAGAAGAATTGTTGAATAAATTATGTTATTATTGCTTTCTTTGCGCACAAAAAATTATTTTCTCGTAGGTTCGTAATATTACAGGTTGAACCGCTGATGTCACGTGGATTATTTGGCAGCAGCTATTTGCACAGTGTAAATAGCAATTAGATTTTATTATGTTAAAATAGCAATATTTTCTGCTATGTATACTACTTATTGCAAATAGTGGCAATTATCTGCACCTCAGTATTGTAGTACATTATAAAACAGTACGCAATAATAACGTATTGAGTGTAAATTATAGTTTTAATTCAAATTATTAAATGGATGCCACCTTATTGGGACAATAAAGCCCTCCCTACATCTACCCGATACTTTATTTTCAACTTTTTGATTATTTCCTATAAAATAAATGCCTTTTTGATGCGATATGAGATTTGAAAAGGGAGAAAAAAAGTTTTGGGTTCGAACCCGGGCTCGATCGTGTTAAAGAGCACACGCCTTACCATCTACGCCACTGAAACTGATGATCAGATAGAGACCTTTTTTTAGTGTAGACTGTTCCAATCACTCGTTGGTGGGTGGAGTTAGTGTAAATAGACACTCTGTTATTTTAATGATGTTCTTGCTATGTTTCTGGGTCTTGATCGTGTGAGGATCCTTGCTGTCTATGGAGGGTCAGAGAGCTCTCGGAGTTCATCAAAAATATCTTAATTTGTGTCTGAAGATGAACTTACGGGTTTGGAACGACATGAGGGTGAGTAATTAATGACAGAATTTTCATTTTTGGGTGAACTGTCCCTTTAAGTCTCGTAACGTTGACTTTACTCTCAAAATATTATGAGTTTAATCTTTGATTATTTAAACGTGGCACTAAAACGCTGTCGTACTAACCTCAACGAGTGCATGAAAACAATCAGCGTATTCACCTCCGGTGTATAAAAAAGAGCTCGACAGTCCTCCGAAATAAATGAGCGCTAGATGCTCTAGTTTGAGGGTGGACAGGAAGTAGAGCAGAGTGGCACAGAGACATCCTGCCGAGTACAGCGCCGCTCCGAACATCACCACGTCCTGCGGCTTCAAGATCTGATCCACCAAAGTCCTGTCGTCGCTCTTCTTATGATCGATTCCCTTCGAGAAGTCATAGTAGGTGTTCACCAAGTTCCCCGCCCCGTGGACCACCAAAACGGTCACGGCACACACCAGGAGGATGAGCAGGTCCACCGAGCCCTCCAGCTTATAGGCCAGAGCGCTGCCCAGAGCCACGGGGGTGAGGGAGGCGCTGAAGCTCCACGGCCTCAGGGCTAACACGTACGCCGCGCATTTGCCCTGAACGTCCAGCGCCATCCGGGCCACGCGGGACAGACGACTGCCGCGCCTCCGCTCCGCTCCCGACGGCTTCGTCCCATTCAGTCCGTTAGAGCCAGAGAGCAAGCCGGTCTCTCCGCCGGTCTGCTTTAGGCTGGAGACCATCGCCAGCTCAATCCACGAGCGCTTCAGAGAGATCCGAGGACGCAGCTGTACAATCACACACACAAACACCATGAGAACACATCCGAAGCACACGGACAGAACGCGGCTGTCACTGCATGAGTACTAAACTAAGTTCTCGTTTAGTTTAAAAACACACGAGTTACAAAAACAGTGGGTTATGTCTGTGAAGGTAAACAGCTGGGAAAGTAATCGCATGTTTAGTTTAGATCTGTGTGGCAGCAGCATACAGTAAATAAATCAATAAATGCACTGCCGTCTTCTCTCCTCTGAGGCTGGGACTCTAAACAGTGTTCTGTGCAGACAAACACACAACAGTTCTCAAACTTACAGATTAAGGGGCGGTAATATTATAATGAGATCCCTTTGCAACGTCACAAGGGAGAGAAATCAGATGTGCTTGTTTTTTCAGACACTTGCAGAAAAAGGCTTACCAGAACAAAGTTACTAGGTTAATCTTTTCATATTGTAATACTAACCCCATCAAACACAACAGTGGCCAAAAAAAGTGATGTGTGATGATCCCCAGTGATGGGAATAACGGCGTTATTGTTTTCAGTAACGAGTAATCAAACTAATTACTGTTTCCCCCGTTACAACGCCGTTACCGTTACTGACAATAAAATGCGGCGTTACTATAATTTATTATAAGGTTATTATCATTTTATTCTTCAGTTCATCTGAATGGATGCACAGTGTAGATGTAGCACGTCAATTCTGCATGTTATGAAAGAGTCTCTTGCTCTGTATCTGTGTGTGTGTGTGTGTGTGTGTGTGTGAGACAAAGCGACGGCGAGTCGTGCGCTTCACACTAGAGTTTATGGTACGTCAAATACAGCACATGTAAACGATATTCTTTGTTGTGTTTTCGTGTCAAAATAACGGAGTTCTTTTGGAATTCTTCAGCTTTTAAGAACTGCCGGGTTCTCTGTTAGTGGGCGGAGCTAATGCACAAACGACAATCTCATTGGCCGGCGCTCACCTATTATCATCCCTGTTTTGATTTCAGCGAATCAATTCGAGCGAACCCATACAACGTGATTAATATTCATGAACCCAGCAGCTCCTTTATCCTTAGTGTGTTTTATATTGTTATTAGTGGTATAATTCGTAGTAGTTTTGTTATCTTATCAAATTTTTCCCCCTTTTTTTTTATAGAAACACTAAATGACAAACAATATCTCAAGCACCAGTCCTAAGTTCAGTCAACATGACAAATATGAATTCATACTTGGTTATTCTAATTACTAAAGTTCTATCATCATATAATGCTAAATTATCATAATATCATATTATAATGCTTGACTGACTGATGCTATGATAAATAGTGTAGATTAATGTACAATGTTTTATAATAATAATTTATTCTATTTAGTGTCCATTTCCTTCATTTAACATATTTAATATTGGGGCATCCAAGTTATTTGACATTTGAACTTTTTTTTAAAAAAGTAACACAATAGTTACTTTCCCTGGTAATTAGTTACTTTTATAATGATGTAACTCAGTTACATTGAAGTAACTATAACTAATTACTTTTTTAAAGTAACGTGCCCAACACTGGTGATCCCACAATTCACTTAAACCATCAAAATACAAAACAAAACAAACACTGACCAGTGTTGCCATCTGCTTTCAATTGAAAGTAGCTAAAACGGGTCATTAAATGTTGCTAGATGACATCATAAAGGCGAGTTCACTGATCTATATAAATATAAACATAAATCAATGGGAGAGTCTCGAAATCTAGATATAGTTTGTCCAAGAAATTTGGGCTTTTGAAAAAGTCTCTAAAGGGATGAAGAAGTCACTAAATCTAGTGACGAATCACTAAATTGGCAACATCGGCACATTGACTACAACATAAGTTATTAATATTTCATTGGTCCTCTTGCATGTGTTCATAATTTCTTTGGATGACAGCATGGCCAAAAATTATGACCGCACAATTTGGCATGTTTCATTGCATTATTATCACAAATTCAAAATTCATACGGGCCCTGATGTCTTCTGGAAGCTGGTTCCACCTGCGTGCGGCGTAATAGCTAGAAGTGTTACAAGCCATGAACCAGCTATGAGGAGAATCAGCATTCAACATTACAGACTTTAGCTGCGTCCCAATTCGCATACTATCCGTCCTAAATAGTCTTCGAAAATAGAATTAGTGTGTCCCAAATCATAGTATGTTTAAAAAAGTATGCCAAAGATTCCCGGATGGTCTACTACTTCCGTTTAGAAGTCGAAGTGCAGATCGATGCGCACTCTAACGGCTAATATTACCCTCGCTGTGGACGAGGATTCGATTAGAACTACAAACACGCATAAAAAGTGTTAAAAAACTACAAACATGGCGGATATGCGCGACTGACGGACAGGTAGAGAAAGGGATTTGAGTGATAAATAATCAATGTCTAACCTGATGAAACAATATTTATTTAATGTTATCCATGTTATATTTCATCTGCAGCAACACTGAACTTTTATAATGATACGTTTGGTGTTTAACTTTGAAATGCATCATTATGCAACACATGAGCAGAGTTCTCAGCATGAAAAACCCGCGATGTGCTTCTTTATTTCTCTCCAATACTGTAGGAAATCAAATTAATGTAAATGTGGATGATGTTAACTGTGATGAGATGATTGACAGTTTAAACAGTGACAGGATGCTCGTAACTAAGCAACAGATGTTAACTGTGATGAGATGATTGACAGTTTAAACAGTTACAGGATGCTCGTAACTAAGCAACAGATGTTAACTGTGATGAGATGATTGACAGTTTGAACAGTTACAGGATGCTCGTAACTAAGCAACAGATGTTAACTGATGAGATGATTTGACAGATGATTGACAGTTTAAACAGTACAGGATGCTCGTAACTAAGCAACAGATGTTAACTGTGATGAGATGATTGACAGTTTAAACAGTTACAGGATGCTCGTAACTAAGCAACAGATGTTAACTGTGATTGATTGACAGCAGTTACAGGATGCTCGTAACTAAGCAACAGATGTTAACTGTGATGATGATTGAGTTTTGACAGGATGCTTTAAGCAACAGATGTTAACAGGATGCTCGTAACTAAGCAACAGATGTTAACTGTGATGTGATGAGATGACAGGATGCTCGTAACTAAGACAGTTTAAACAGTTACAGGATGCTCGTAACTAAGCAACAGATGTTAACTGTGATGAGATGATTGAAACAGTTACAGGATGCTCGTAACTAAGCAACAGATGTTAACATTGACAGTTTAAACAGTAACTAAGCAACAGATGCTCGTAACTAAGCAACAGATGTTAACATGAGGATGCTCGTAACTAAGCAACAGATGTTAACAACAGACAGTACAGGATGCTCGTAACTAAGCAACAGATGTTAACTGTGATGAGATGATTGACAGTACAGGATGCTCGTAACTAAGCAACAGATGTTAACAGGATACAGGATGCTCGTAACTAAGCAACAGATGTTAACTGTGATGAGAGATTGAGACAGTTACAGGATGCTCGTAACTAAGCAACAGATGTTAACGTGATGAGATGAACAGTTTGAACAGTTACAGGATGCTCGTAACTAAGCAACAGATGTTAACTGTGATGATGATTGACAGCAGTTTAAACAGTTACAGGATGCTCGTAACTAAGCAACAGATGTTAACTTGATGAGATGATTGACACAGTTTTACAGGATGCTCGTAACTAAGCAACAGATGTTAACTGTGATGAGATGATTGAAACAGTTACAGGATGCTCGTAACTAAGCAACAGATGTTAACCGTGATGAGATGATTGACAGTTTAAACAGTGACAGGATGCTCGTAACTAAGCAACAGATGTTAACTGTGATGAGATGATTGACAGTTTAAACAGTTACAGGATGCTCGTAACTAAGCAACAGATGTTAACTGTGTTAGCTTGCCTACTATTCTGCTACATACTCAAAAGTATGTACTTTTTCTTCATATAAAGAGTATTTTAGGGCATAGTATAAGTAGATGAATTGGGACGCAGCATTTGATTTGAAGCTAAACAGAATGTGGAAATTGAAAAAGACAAATATACAATAATTAGGGAAACAAACTACAATCCCATGATGCATTGCAAATGCTAGAATCAAATTAAAAACAATGGAGAAAAATTAAACTTTATTTAAAGTTGTTGATTATACTTATTATAAATACAATATTTTAAGTTTTTTGTAAAATATACACATGGATACAAGTGGGTGGAGCTAAAGAGGCCCGGATGGACTCTAATAGGTGTGATTTTCTGCACAGCATCATGGGTAATGTAGTTTCCAGCTGTTAAACAATTATTTTTTAAATAATATAAAATAACGCAAACAAATGGCTTCAACAAAAGCACAGAGCCGACTGTTGGACTCTATGGTGGTGAACAGCAGACATGATTTGTGCACATTTCAATTTAGTGTTTCCAAAAGAAGGAAAAATTATTTGGAATTATTAAAATGACAAATTTACATTTAGTCATTTAGCAGATTAAGATAATAAGTAATAATAGAATAATAGAGTAATAGAACAGAAAGTATAGCATGGTCTAAAATAATGAAAAGATAAAAACGTTGATTTACAATATTAATAACTGTGTAAACTAACACTAGCTTCTCTATTGTTTTTGTATTCTATTTGTTTTCTTCGTATTTATTATACAATTAACAAAAAAGGCCTCTAACACTAGCTTGCTCTATTCTTTTTATTTATTATATAATAATAAAAAGCCTTGCTAGTGTACTGTGTTAAGCTAACTGAGACTTGTTATAGCACTTGTATATCATTGCTCTTCTAATGTCCTCATTTATAAGTTGCTTTGGATAAAAACATCTGCTAAATGACTAAATGTAATGAAAAGGGTCCATGTAAAAACATCTGTCATTGTGCCCTTCAAAAACACAAGGATGCTAACAAAACATGTGCCAATATGCATGTCTTTTGGACATGTACTATGATGATAAAGTAAATAAACCACCTCTAAAGATCACATTGATTGTTTTTCAACACTAATAATACGTCTTTCTGAACAATAACAGCGTATTTGATCTGCAGTGCCTGGTTTACTGATGTTAGCAGCAGTATTTCTCTACTGTACTGAAAGAGTCCCGAGGTAACTGAGCTGTGCAGGTGTGAGCTCACCTGTTCATCATCAGCTGCTCTCTCTAGAAGTTACTCATCTGTCACAAACACACGCTTTATCGACACAGTCAAGCGTTTCTCCTCACTGATGATGATGCTAATGCTAATGCTAGTGAGAGAGATTACCAGAGATTATCGTACCTGCTCCGCACTCGCTTCACCAGAGTTACTCCACGAGCCGCTCACGCATCACAGAAACGCCGCAGGGGTCAGTCGAGACGATATTTACACGACATTAGCAACATTTACCGACACACATCACCACTTCCGTCCAGCTCCGCAGCGAGAACGACCCGAGCGGAAACACGCGCAGCGACTTCGTTCCGCCCCCGAGAACCCGCTCGCAGTTATTTAAATTATCCATAATTGCTACACACTTAATTACAAACTTGTTTTACAATTTACAAATTACAAAAAAAATAACAAATGACACCAAAAAGTCATTCAAACACAATTAATTACAAACTTGCTAAATTTAATAATAGTATTTATTTTTGTCTATCAATCGTTTATTTTGGGACTGTGGTTATGCAAATTATTCTGGGTTGACTTTTCCTATTTTGTTAAAAAAAAATATATTCAAACTTTTATATAACCCCAAAAATTGTGTTTTGGATACTCTTTGAATCTAAACCTTTCTCACTTTGAATTTATTATTAATTTGTTGCTATTTCTAGCCACATTTAAATTCATAAATGTCAATTTTCAAAGAAAACTCCTTCCTTTTTTATTTTCATGAATATTTGGATATATATGTAAACTTTTTAAGAAATTCTAATAATTCTATTGTGTGGTTCTTATAAGATAACGGAGCATGCCTTGGATTAATGTATTGTCTTTTGTTCTTATTCTATATTTATTCTTGTTTTTCAAGAAATAAGACTAAAAGTAAATCTAAGGTTATTGAACATGTTTCATAAATCTAGTTTCTGGAGTCCGATGTCTAAAATAACGTGGGTTACATGCTCAAAATATACTAGACGACTGTAAAAAGAGAATTAAATTCATGCAAAAATGAAAATGTTGTCATCTTTTGCTCACTTTTATGAGTTTCTTTATTCTGCTGAACATTAAATATGATGTTTTGAAGGATGTGGGTCACCAAACTGTGGCTTGTATTTCAAAAAGTTACTGTAATAATATTACTTTTTGCCGTAACTAGTAGTGTAACTTAGTTACTGTAATAATATTACTTTTTGCCGTAACTAGTAGTGTAACTTAGTTACTGTAATAATATTACTTTTTGCCGTAACTAGTAGTGTAACTTAGTTACTGTAATAATATTATTAACTTTTACTGCCGTAACTAGTAGTGTAACTTAGTTACTGTAATAATATTACTTTTTGAGTAGTGTAACTTAGTTACTGTGGTAACTAGTAGTGTAACTTAGTTACTGTAATAATATTACTTTTTTAACTAGTAGTGTAACTTAGTTACTGTGTAACTAGTAGTGTAACTTAGTTACTGTAATAATATTACTTTTTGCCGTAACTAGTAGTGTAACTTAGTTACTGTAATAATATTACTTTTTTAACTAGTAGTGTAACTTAGTTACTGTAATAATATTACTTTTTGCATTAACTAGTAGTGTAACTTAGTTACTGTAATAATATTACTTTTTGCATTAACTAGTAGTGTAACTTAGTTACTGTAATAATATTACTTTTTGCGTAACTAGTAGTGTAACTTAGTTACTGTAATAATATTATAACTAGTAGTGTAACTTAGTTACTGTAATAATATTACTTTTTGCCGTAACTAGTAGTGTAACTTAGTTACTGTAATAATATTACTTTTTGAACTAGTAGTGTAACTTAGTTACTGTAATAATATTACTTTTTGTAACTAGTAGTGTAACTTAGTTACTGTAATAATATTACTTTTTTAACTAGTAGTGTAACTTAGTTACTGTAATAATATTACTTTTTGTAACTAGTAGTGTAACTTAGTTACTGTAATAATATTACTTTTTGCCTAGTAGTGTAACTTAGTTACTGTTAACATTACTGTAATAATATTACTTTTTGCATTAACTAGTAGTGTAACTTAGTTACTGTAATAATATTACTTTTTGCATTAACTAGTAGTGTAACTTAGTTACTGTGTAACTAGTAGTGTAACTTAGTTACTGTAATAATATTACTTTTTGCATTAACTAGTAGTGTAACTTAGTTACTGTAATAATATTATAACTAGTAGTGTAACTTAGTTACTGTAATAATATTACTTTTTTAACTAGTAGTGTAACTTAGTTACTGTAATAATATTACTTTTTGACTAGTAGTGTAACTTAGTTACTGTGCCGTAACTAGTAGTGTAACTTAGTTACTGTAATAATATTACTTTTTGCTAGTAGTGTAACTTAGTTACTGTAATAATATTATTTGTAACTAGTAGTGTAACTTAGTTTTGCCGTAACTAGTAGTGTAACTTAGTTACTGTGGTAGTTACTGTAATAATATTACTTTTTGCTAGTAGTGTAACTTACTGTTAACTGTAATAATATTACTTTTTGAGTAGTGTAACTTAGTTACTGGTAACTTAGCTGCGTAACTAGTAGTGTAACTTACTGTGACTGTAATAATATTACTTTTTGTTAACTGTAACTTAGTTACTGTAATAATATTACTTTTTTAACTAGTAGTGTAACTTAGTTACTGTAATAAATTACTTTTTTAACCTTTTTGTAACTAGTAGTGTAACTTAGTTACTGTAATAATATTACTTTTTTAACAACTTAGTTACTGTTAACTTACTGTAATAATATTACTTTTTGCGTAGTTACTTACTTAGTAGTGAAACTTGACTGAATAATATTACTTTTTGCTAGTAGTGTAACAGTGTGTAGTAAAAGTTACTAATTAACTAAAACTTGCACTTTAACCGAGTTACTGTAATAATATTACTTTTTGCATGTAACAGTTAGTGTAACTTAGTTACATTTACTAACCAACTAAGTAGTGTGAGTTACTGTAATAATATTACTTTTTGTTAACTAGTAGTGTAACAGTTACTGTAATAATATTACTTTTTGCGTAACTTAGTGTAACTTAGTTACTGTTACTTTTTGTAACAGTGTAACTTAGTTACTGTTAACTAGTAGTGTACCACGTTTTTTTAACTAGTAAACTTAGTTACTGTACCATTAACAGTGTAACTTAGTTACTGTAATAATATTACTTTTTTAACTAGTAGTGTAACTAGTACTGTGTAACTTAGTGTGTAATAATATTACTTTTTGATTAACTAGTAGTGTAACTTAGTTACTGTAATAATATTACTTTTTGCCGACTAGTAGTGTAACTGTAGCCTGTAATAATATTACTTTGCCACAGTTAACTTAGTTACTGTAATAATATTACTTTTTTAACTTATGTAACTAGTTAACTGTACTTAGTTACTGTAATATTACGTAACTTTTTGTAGTAACTAGTAGTGTAACTTAACTTACTGTAATAATATTACTTTTTGCTAACTAGTAGTGTAACTTAATTACTGTAACTGTGCATTAACTAGTGTAACTTAGTTACTGTAATAATATTACTTTTTATTAACTAGTAGTGTAACTTAGTTACTGTAATAATATTATTAACGTTTAGCTGTAATAATATTATGCAGTAACTAGTTACTGTAACTTAGTTACTGTAATAATATTACTTTTTGCATTAACTAGTAGTGTAACTTAGTTACTGTAATAATATTACTTTTTGCAGTAACTGTAATAATATTACTTTTTGCATTAACTAGTAGTGTAACTTAGTTACTGTAATAATATTACTTTTTGCATTAACTAGTAGTTACTGTAATAATATTACTTTTTGCATTAACTAGTAGTGTAACTTAGTTACTGTAATAATATTACTTTTTGCAGTAACTGTAATAATATTACTTTTTGCATTAACTAGTAGTGTAACTTAGTTACTGTAATAATATTACTTTTTGCAGTAACTAGTAGTGTAACTTAGTTACTGTAATATTACTTTTTGCAGTAACTGTAATAATATTACTTTTTGCATTAACTAGTAGTGTAACTTAGTTACTGTAATAATATTACTTTTTGCCGTAACTAGTAGTGTAACTTAGTTACTGTAATAATATTACTTTTTGCCGTAACTAGTAGTGTAACTTAGTTACTGTAATAATATTACTTTTTGCATTAACTAGTAGTGTAACTTAGTTACTGTAATAATATTACTTTTTGCCGTAACTAGTAGTGTAACTTAGTTACTGTAATAATATTACTTTTTAACTAGTAGTGTAACTTAGTTACTGTAATAATATTACTTTTTGCATTAACTAGTAGTGTAACTTAGTTACTGTAATAATATTACTTTTTGCATTAACTAGTAGTGTAACTTAGTTACTGTAATAATATTACTTTTTGCATTAACTAGTAGTGTAACTTAGTTACTGTAATAATATTACTTTTTGCATTAACTAGTAGTGTAACTTAGTTACTGTAATAATATTACTTTTTGCCGTAACTAGTAGTGTAACTTAGTTACTGTAATAATATTACTTTTTGCAGTAACTAGTAGTGTAACTTAGTTACTGTAATAATATTACTTTTTGCCGTAACTAGTAGTGTAACTTAGTTACTGTAATAATATTACTTTTTGCCGTAACTAGTAGTGTAACTTAGTTACTGTAATAATATTACTTTTTGCATTAACTAGTAGTGTAACTTAGTTACTGTAATAATATTACTTTTTGCCGTAACTAGTAGTGTAACTTAGTTACTGTAATAATATTACTTTTTGCCGTAACTAGTAGTGTAACTTAGTTACTGTAATAATATTACTTTTTGCCGTAACTAGTAGTGTAACTTAGTTACTGTAATAATATTACTTTTTGCATTAACTAGTAGTGTAACTTAGTTACTGTAATAATATTACTTTTTGCAGTAACTAGTAGTGTAACTTAGTTACTGTAATAATATTACTTTTTGCAGTAACTAGTAGTGTAACTTAGTTACTGTAATAATATTACTTTTTGCATTAACTAGTAGTGTAACTTAGTTACTGTAATAATATTACTTTTTGCCGTAACTAGTAGTGTAACTAGTAGTGTAACTTAGTTACTGTAATAATATTACTTTTTGCCGTAACTAGTAGTGTAACTAGTAGTGTAACTTAGTTACTGTAATAATATTACTTTTTGCATTAACTAGTAGTGTAACTTAGTTACTGTAATAATATTACTTTTTGCAGTAACTAGTAGTGTAACTTAGTTACTGTAATAATATTACTTTTTGCATTAACTAGTAGTGTAACTTAGTTACTGTAATAATGTTACTTTTTGCAGTAACTAGTAGTGTAACTTAGTTACTGTAATAATGTAATTACTGTAATAATGTTACTTTTTGCAGTAACTAGTAGTGTAACTTAGTTACTGTAATAATGTTACTTTTTGCAGTAACTAGTAGTGTAACTAGTAGTGTTACTGTAATAGTTACTTTTATTACTGCAGCTAGTACTTTTTGCTAGTAGTGTAACTAATTACTAATAAGATTTCACTGTTGTGTGTTACTGTACTCTGGCGTTACATCCCTCTGATCAGCACGTGCTACATTATATTACTATAATTAAACATCTTTTTGGAAAATTAAACAGTTTCTTACAAACTTATGTGATTTGATAAATACATGAAATATAATCGTATATGGGTAACGGAGAAATTACAATTAGCTTCAAGCTACACATTAATGAGATTAATACAACACTTCTACTTGAATGTCACTATTAATTATTGAGTGTTTGTAATAACTAATAATGTGGATTTTGATCAAATGATGAGGCAGAGATATGTTATTAGTAACATTTATGTAGAAGATACACAGTTACGACTTCTGTGTGGCGTGAAGAAACAATGTAACTAGTAATGTAACTAATTATTGCTGCCAGAAAGTAATAAGTAACAATATTACTTTTGAAAGGAGTAACTAGTAATGAGTAATATATTACATTCTTTGAGTAACTAGCTCTGGTAACAACTTGCAACCATAGTTTGGGAAACGCACCCCTGATCAGATCAGATTTTACTTAGTTTTAGATTAAAGTTTTTGTCTTCTGCGTAAAAATAACTTTCCTTGGTATATATTTTTGTAATAAAAATAAGCATAAACTGATAACAGCTTAACATTATTTACCTCAGCCTACATTTTGGGTCTTTGCTATTATATTTCAATATCATTATGCCTCAATTAGCTAGATATAGATTAAGAGTTGTTTTATGTGTACAGATGCTTTCTGCTGTGTTTAATATTTATTATAAAAAAGTATGACTTGCAATAAAAGTATAACTTCGATTAATATTTATGTTGTTAAAATAACATTCTGTTCTGTAAATGCATTGTCTGCTGGTTTATTTAGCTACTTTTCAGCACACCACATTAAGTATGCCATTTAATACTTTAAAGGGATAGGTCACTTTGAAATTAAAATGTGGTATCTATCAGCTTACCCCAAGGGCATCCAAGATGTAGCTGTATTTTTTTCTTCAGTAGATCCAATTTTGATGTTTTTAGGTCAAACCGTTCTAGTCTGTCAGTCATATAATGGCAGGTATAGGTCACTGTCTCTATAAGAGGGAAAAAGAACATGCACAGAGAAATCCAAATTAAACAATTCCCCATCGTAACTACACATTGATGGCCTAAGACACGAAACGAGCGGTTTGTGTGAGAAAACGAACAGTATTTATATCGTTTTTTACCTCTTGTACACAACCATGTCCAAGTGATCTGAGTGCGCACACACATCCGGTGTGTGACGTGTGTGTGCGCGCGCTCTGGCTCACGCTGCATTCACATGGAGGGTGTGTCTGAAGCGTGGTGTTGACGCAACTTTTCAAGCGCCAACGGAGGCGTCAGCCAATCAGATCGCCTCATGCAAATACCCAATCCCTTCATGCAACACCAGAGAAGTATGTGATTGGTTGTTGTAACTATGACGGTGCGTCAGCACCACGCTTCAGACACGCCCTCCGTCAAGCGTTGACGCCGACGCCCCGTGTGAATGCAGCGTGAGCCCGAGCGCGCGCACACACACGTCACACACCGGATGTGTGCGCACTCAGATCACTTGGACATGGTTGTGTACAAGAGGTAAAAAACGATATAAATACTGTTGGTTTTCTCACACAAACCGCTCGTTTCGTGTCTTAGGCCATCAATGTGTAGTTACGATGGGGAATTGTTTAATTTGGATTTCTCTGTGCATGTTCTTTTTCCCTCTTATAGAGACAGTGACCTATACCTGCCATTATATGACTGACAGACTAGAACGGTTTGACCTAAAAACATCAAAATTGGATCTACTGAAGAAAAAAAGACACCTACATCTTGGATGCCCTTGGGGTAAGCTGATAGATACCACATTTTAATTTCAAAGTGAACTATCCCTTTAAGACTTTAATGAATGTTAAAGTGCAAATTAACACCTGACCACTCTTGTAAGTTTGCAACTGTTACAATTAAACATCACAGAAGGGTAAAAACATGCATGCAGACAATGATATGATGTAAGCAACACAGCTACAACAAACAAAACTGATAATGGGTGTGTTAGATTTATAGTGTGTGAATAATCAAGCTTTGACAATAACTAGTCATATTGGTGGCACTGAGGGGCCCCCAAATAAAATTCTGCTTAGGGCCCCATAAAGGCTTGGGCCGGCCCTGACTACTTGTTACATTTTAGATTGGGTAACTTGTAATCTGTAACCCCTTACATTTCCAAAGTTACCTGGATGTTCAAAAAGGTATATTTTTTAAACGCAAGCATGATGCATTCACGAGGCCGAATCAAAAGCAGATGTCTTGTGAAAGATGATTAATCCTCCAAAAATGAGAATGAAACAGCAAGTGTGGTAAAAGCTGCATTGATTGCATTACAATGTGTGCTTCAGCTGAGCTGCAGTCTGGCGCGTGCACTGAGCGCTCTCAGAGCTGCAGGAACCCAATGACAAGCCCAGTCACCCGCGGGGAGTAAAGGCTGAGCAGGTCTGACACGGCGTTGCTGAGGGAAATCACTCGGACGGCGACGACGCAGAGATGGTGCGCGAAGTTTATGTCAGTCTGCGGAAAGAAGAACACTTCGCGGGACTGCTTCTGCTCGCGGCGGCGGGGTTTGGGCTCTTGGTGCATGAAGTCACGGCGGTGCCTGTCTGGAGACTTGAGGTATGCTTTAGATTTTCATTTCAGAAGCGCTCTTGCGTAACTCTAGACACGCGTCAAAGCGGCTCAAAGGCGTCACGCAGGATCCATTGAAACCCTCTTGTTATAAAACTACCCAGTGGGACAGAACGCGACGCGGCGAACTGCTTTTAACTTGACGCGTCGTTCTTAAAACGCAGACGCGGTGACGCGCGACGTCTGTCTGACAGCAGCAGTTGACATTCTTCTTTTTTGTGTGTGTTTCTCTTCTACTTTTACATGCTGAAACTTTCGAGGATGCACTTTATAAGTTTTGGTGATTCCAAGGTGTTTTGTGGCTTTTAGGCTTCTTCACTTTGACTGATCCATACTAGTGTAACCCTTAGAAAAACACTTAGTCTACACGATATATACAATATACTGTTGTGCTCCTTTCTCTTCTGAGAAACAGAACTACTCTTTTAACACTCACAGGCTTCTCCAAAGTTTTGTCCTGGCTATAAAACTCTCTCTAGATTGAGTCACTAATAGGCTACCACCTGCGAGGAGGTCTGGAGACAGCTTCCCAGTCATCACTAGGTAGGGTGCTTGGAGACACATGTAGTCCTGGAAGTATGGCCAGGGCTGGATTTAACTCTTACCGTGACATAGGCAAAGCTAATTTTTGGGCCCCCCTTCCCTATTAATATATATGCCTAATATTACCACCCCACCAAACAAAAATATTTCATAATCAATGGAACCGTTACAGTGTTTTCTATCACAATAAGTGCTTGCGTTCAGTCAATAAAAATCAAATGTCATAGTTTGAGAACTGAGAAAGACCATGCCATTAATAGGCAGCGTCGTGGCCACATTACCGCTTCGGGAGTGCATTATTTCTCTAATAATTTTGTTCACACAAGACATTGTTCAGATGATTTGTTTCAAGACATCTGTCATGTTTCCATCCTGAAATCTCGTGTGTGTTGAACTCATTTTTAACGCACCTCGTCCCAAACCTTCTGTTGCAAATTCCAAAATGTAATTTTATAGTTAATAACAGAGCTTGAGCCATTGATATGCAAGCTAATGCAGTTATTAGAGAGAGAGAGAGAGATATTAAGCGCGTGTGAATTACAGCAGCGTCTACTAATAGCGAATCTTTAAGTTTAACTGCTTCAAGAACCTCACTACTGAGAAACGTCATGTAGCTTTTCAGCTGCGAAACTATTTTATTGATAAATTCAAGGGGCAGCGATGACAACAAGTTTCTGTGCATGTGTGCACGTCTGTGAGAGAACGGGAGAAAAAGGTGCAAGGCATGGAAATAGTTTGTCATTTTTTACCCTATTGCTTGTTATATGTATTTGCTCAATGTCTTCTGGGGTTTTGGTTCTTTTACTGTTGTAGATAGCCCATAGTATAACAAAAATATAATATCTCTTCATTGTGTTTGGGTCCCCCTGGAAGAGCTTGGGCAGTCCTGAATCATGAACACCATGTGAATATAGGCATGAAATAAAAACTACACTAAATGCATGTACTGTGAACAATTCATCTGTGCATGTTTCATTTTTTTGATGTTTTGACTTCAAAATGTTTAATCAAAATGTCTTACCTTGATGTTTACTCGTCTACGACATCTCTCTGGTGACGTTTGCAGGGCTTCTGCATTCATTTAGTGCACTTAATAGATGAGGATGAGTTTGTTTCTTCATCACAATGGATTTGGATGAATTTAGCATCACTTGCTCAGCAGTGAATGGGTGCCGTCAGAATGAGAGTCGATTAATGTCTCGTGAAGCAAAAAGCTGCGTGTTTGTAAGAAACAAAGCCATCAGTGGGTTTTTAACTTCAAACCGTTGCTTCTGCCTAAAATACATAGAGTCCATAATCCATAATAACTCTTCATCAGTGAAAAAGTGTTCTGGGCTGAATCAGGAGAGAAATCTGCATCAGATCAAGCAGCGTTTACAAGACAAAACAGCTCTAAACTAATATGAGGCTGGATTTTGATGTAAGTACGGTGGCTGAGAGAGCTCAATGCGCTGTATATGTGACCCTGGAGCACAAAAGCAGTCATAAGTAACACAGGTATATTTGTAGCAATAGACAACAATACATTGTATGGGTCAAAATTATAGATGTTTCTTTTATGCCAAAAATCATTAGGATATTAAGATCATGTTCCATGAAGATATTTAGTAAATTTCCTACTGTAAATATATCAAAACTTAATTTTTGATTAGTAATATGCATTGCTAAGAACTTCATTTGAACAACTTTAAAGATGATTTTCTCAATATTTAGATTTTTTTGCTCCCTCAGATTCCAGATTTACAAATATTGTCCAATCATAACAAACCATACATCAATGGAAAGATTATTTATTCAGATTTCAGATGATGTAGAAATCTCAATTTCGAAAAATTGACCCTTATGACTGGTTTTGTGCTCCAGGGTCACAAATAGAAAAAACACCTGCAAATTAAGAAAACAACTTCATCAATTTGACAAAACACGCTGCAAATATACTTCTTTATTTGGTTGTGTTGTGAGCATTTGCAGCACCTGCATGATGTTTTCTTGATTTGCTGGTACTTTTTCTATTTGCATGTGTTTTCTATCTGCAGCACGTTGAGCTCTCTCAGCCACCGTATGTGAGAGACAACAGGAGATGGGCTTTTTCACTGGAGGAAACGTTATTATGGATTATGGACTCATATTTTAGCTGGAAACAATGGTTTGAAGTTAAACACGCCTTAATGAATGCTGGATTTGTTTCAGCTTTTGTCTTCTCCAGATGTTAACTGATGGACTGGAGTGCTGTGGATTATTGTGATGTTTTTATCAGACTCTCATTCTGACGGCACCCATTCACTGCAGAGCATCCATTGCTGAGACACTGATGCAGAGACACATTTCTACAAACCTGATGAAGAAACAAACTCATCCTGATCTTGGATGACCTGAGGGTGATTACATTTTCAGCAAAGTTTTATTTTTGGGTGAACTGTTCCTTTAAACCTCACTTTTGAATGCCACGCCCACATCTCAACATCCAATCAACAGCTGATGCATAGTACTCACCTATTTTTATTTTTCTTGGATGTACTGTAAGTCACTATACAAAAAAAGATCTGTCACTACTTTTATTTCATTGTGACTTTTCAAATGAAATTTTAGAGTTTGATATATTGTTTACAAAAAAATATTTAATGGGAATAGCCAACACATCTACATTTGAATGGATGTCAAAGGTGACGGCAGCTGTTAACTAACTAACTAACTAACTAACTAACTAACTAACCTAAAACAAACCCTAACCCCTTGCCTGCCACTAACTAGCAATAGCATGAGCCAATCATGGTTTACAGCTGTGATGTAAATAAAGGTTACTGGCTATTTACTAATTAAAGATAACGAATCCTTCTGAATGTCCTGTTAAGCTTCTTGTCAGCACAGGACAGTGCTCTTCAAGTGACTTAACTTAAGTTTGGTCTCATTTTAAAGAAGACCCATGGCAGATTATTGTTGAAGTAAAAAAGTTTAAAAAGTGAAACCAAAACAAAGTTATACAGGTTTAAGTTTATGAAAATGATTTATGACAATATTTTATATAAAATATATATTTTATGAAACATGTTGAACTCTAAACCTGCTAGAAAATCCATAAATCTAAACAAGTTGTTCCAAATTTGAGGTTGATATCTCAAAAAATGAGCTTTCAGTAAGATATTGTTTGGGCGCAGTACCACATTTTCTCCATTAGATGCAGCAAAACTCTGCTGGAGCTCACAGTGCTTGAGTTTGTGATTTACAGTAGAGTTTATCTCTCTCAAATATTACAAAACACACACACACACACACATACAAACCACACTCTGACATCCATACCAACACACACACACACACTCTGACATCCATACCAACACACACACACAATTATAAGCTGCATTATTTATCCAATTGTCTCTATAATATCCAGAAGCAGAACACAGTAATAAAGCAAGTATTTGCTTTATAGGCCAAACCTGAAAAAATGGCACAATCTGGTAAAAAATTACATTTTAAAGCCTTGCCAACAGAATGAAAGTCAATTAACAAAAATTGCATCATTTTACAGTTAAATGGCACTGCGATTAAAAAATATCAGTTTTAATGGGTTTCAATGAGGACGTTTTTGTCCAAAAGGCGCTGAGAGGAACTATTTTTTGTATCTAGTGCAAAATGAATCTTATTAAAAAATAAATCTTTAATAGATTTATTAAAGAAAATGAGGGTGGAATATTAAAATTCCAATAAAAATACACACCTGTGCCAAAATGTATGCAGTTAGCATTAACACTGGCAAAATTATCCCAAAAAAACAAACCTAAAATTGACAAAAATGTCCATAAGGTTGCACAAGGGTTACTATGTTCTTCCGTATGGAGGAGGTTTAATCATCATTCACATCAAAACGTCTGGCCTAGCCAGTGAACTGGGTCATTTCTGAGTCCGAGCGCTTCCTATAGCAGGCTAACGCTGCTTTGACCATCGCAGGTCGACGTAGTCTGCATTATCTCTAAGTGTAGTGTTGGTGACTGCTTAGGGATGTGAATCATAAAAGAGATGGGGAACAACATTGCTGCAGTTTCGTGACTAGCTAGTTAATTTCTCCAGCGATGCATCATACTAAGTTAGTTAAACAGCTAGTTACAATATTGTATTTGCTTTATAGACCAAACCTGAAAAAATGGCACCATCTGGTAAAAAATGCAATTTTGAAGCCTTGCCAACAGAATGAAAGCCTATTTACAAAAATTGCATAATTTTACAGTTAAACGGCACCGTGATTAAAAATAGCAGTTTTAATGAGGACATTTTTGTCCTTAAAGTCCTGAGAGGAACTATTTTGTGTATCTAGTGTAAAACAGATTTATTAAAGGAAATGAGGGTGAAATGGTAAAATTCCAATAAAAATACACATCTGTGCCAAAATGTATGCAGATGCCAATAACACAGGCAAAATGATCAAAAAAACTAAACTGAAAAGAACAAAAATGTCCAAAAGGTAGAAGTCGAAAGAGCCCAGATACAATCCAAGATAGATCCCACCGTCCTTTCAAGATGCAGTATTAGCACTTCTTGTTATTATGTGCATTACTGAATGTAGATGGAAGGTACAGTATGTACTATGCTCCATCTGTAGTAGTTATATAATCAGTCTTTTGTCCATCCTTGGGGACGAGGCTGAAATATGTGTATTGGCAAGGATAGTCTGACTTTACTTTACAGTTTACCCATCAGTGTGTTACTGACCCCTCGACTGTCTCGAGGATTTTAACCCTTGCATTACTTGTTGTCCATGGTTTTTCAGTCGACGGTTGATGGTTTCGTTTGGGATGTTTAGCTATTTGCTTTGGCATATTACTACACTGTAAATCTACAAACACATCCAGTCCACATCTCAGACCTCTCTATTTCACAGAAGACTTTTCTGGATCTAGTAGTGTTACGTAATTTACAGTCAGCTCGTGACCGAGCGTTAAATCTACTCATGGCCAACAGTTGAGAAAGCTGTCAGACGCAGTGAAAGAATAGATAAGAGTAGCTCTTTTGACTTGTATGAACAATATGAACATCAGTTTTGGAAAGTGATCATTTGGTCATCACAAAAGTAGCTGGGAAGAGAGTTTGTCTTTGTCGTGGAAGGAGCATGACCATCGATTAGGCTCTGAAGTATCACATTTTGGATTAGAAAAGGCTTTAACAATTAATTACAGCATTAAAGGTGCCATAGAATGCATTGATACAATATTTTTAATTGTTCTCTGATATCTACATAGAAGGTATGTAGCTTAGGTAAGGGCAAAAAATCTCCAGAAACTGTTTTACATGTGCATTTACAACCCTGGGATTTCTCCCCAGAATGAAACGGTCTGTTATTGGCTTATTTGGAAGGGTCGTAATGTTGAGCTCTGCTCTGATTGGCTGTTTCACAGTGCGGCTCAATGTTGAGCTCTGCTCTGATTGGCTGTTTCACAGTGCGGCTCAATGTTGAGCTCTGCTCTGATTGGCTGTTTCACAGTGCGGCTCAATGTTGAGCTCTGCTCTGATTGGCTGTTTAACAATGCGGCTCAATGTTGAGCTCTGCTCTGATTGGCTGTTTCACGGTGCGGCTCAATGTTGAGCTCTGCTCTGATTGGCTGTTTCACAGTGCTGCTCAATGTTGAGCTCTGCTCTGATTGGCTGTTTCACGGTGCGGCTCAATGTTGAGCTCTGCTCTGATTGGCTGTTTCACAGTGCTGCTCAATGTTGAGCTCTGCTCTGATTGGCTGTTTCACAGTGCGGCTCAATGTTGAGCTGTGCTCTGATTGGCTGTTTCACAGTGCTGCTCAATGTTGAGCTCTGCTCTGATTGGCTGTTTCACAGTGCTGCTCAATGTTGAGCTCTGCTCTGATTGGCTGTTTCACAGTGCGGCTCAATGTTGAGCTGTGCTCTGATTGGCTGTTTCACAGTGCTGCTCAATGTTGAGCTCTGCTCTGATTGGCTGTTTCACAGTACGCTCTGCTCTGATTGGCTGTTTCACAGTGCGGCTCAATGTTGAGCTCTGCTCTGATTGGCTGTTTCACAGTACGCTCTGCTCTGATTGGCTGTTTCACAGTGCGGCTCAATGTTGAGCTCTGCTCTGATTGGCTGTTTCACAGTGCTGCTCAATGTTGAGCTCTGCTCTGATTGGCTGTTTCACAGTGCGGCTCAATGTTGAGCTCTGCTCTGATTGGCTGTTTCACAGTGCGGCTCAATGTTGAGCTGTGCTCTGATTGGCTGTTTCACAGTGCTGCTCAATGTTGAGCTCTGCTCTGATTGGCTGTTTCACAGTGCGGCTCAATGTTGAGCTCTGCTCTGATTGGCTGTTTCACAGTGCGGCTCAATGTTGAGCTGTGCTCTGATTGGCTGTTTCACAGTGCTGCTCAATGTTGAGCTCTGCTCTGATTGGCTGTTTCACAGTGCTGCTCAATGTTGAGCTCTGCTCTGATTGGCTGTTTCACAGTGCGGCTCATTTCATCAGCTCGAAGGAAACACAGGGAAAATATATATTTCAATACTTTCTCGCGCAGTTATATCGTTGGGTAATTATACTGTAAATAAAATGCGGGCATCAGGGAGCCGTTATTAATATGCAGGGCATTGAAACTGCTTTGGAATGCACGATCGCTTTTTACTTTCACTTTCGAGATTCGCGATCGCACAAACACTGTTTATACTATGGAGCAGCAGTACTTACCACACATTATACAAGATCAGATGTTTGTCAGTGGTGCTCAGGATCTGTAAATCATTCTCCATCATCCTCAGCCATCTCTCCTTACTCTGTTTATGTGGTAAGTGAAATCTTATGTACTGTACTGTAACAGGCTACCGCTAGCAGCTAACCATGTCTCTTTAGTGGCTCGTATTATTTTATTAGAACGCGTTATTTGCTTTCCGTGTCTTTCTGAATACAGACACCAACCCATCCCTGCACTTCACACCCCTGCACAGCCTGGAACATAACATTTATTACCATCATCTGCCATTTTCTGTTGTCCTCGCTTGTTTCTTCACAACACCTGCAGAACTTCTGATGGTTCGGCTGGCGGCTGGCCTAGAACATGGGCGGGTTTATGCAAATGATGGGGGCGTAACTATTAGTGACGTCACAGTCGGTGTTATGTTCTGATTCGCCTATTTTTCAGTCTTTTTTATTCACGAGATTTACATAAGGAGGACACAATGGTGTTTGAGTCTCACTGTATATCATTTCCATACAGAACTCTTATTATTCAACTATGCCAAGATAAACACAGTTTTCCATTCTATGGCACCTTTAAATAATGCTTTGCAGGTTGGGTTTGTCTGCAGCACATCGCTCTCTTGTGTATTATGTTACGTGTTTGTTCGAACAGATCACTTGATTGATTGTTTGCACTGTCAAACATGGTTCCTTGTCCATTAAAAGCACCTTGAACTGTGATTCTTGTGAGCGTCTGTATCCTGGAAGGAGCTGGAGATTGAATATAGGCCACAGTGTCTTGTCATGTATCGTTATACAGTGTGGTGCTACAAAGAAAAGAGTCTTCGAGAATACCAAACATATGAAGAGGAAAGCAGCCAAACCTCAAGACACTTGGATCAAGCTGCTATCTACAGATTTATCCATTTTCTGTTCCTGAATCCAACAACATGACATGGATATGATTAGTTGTATAGGCTTATATCCTGATATCCTGCATGTGGAGAAAATGACCTGCAATTCTAAGAAAATACAACGATCAGAGACTCTTTCCAGGTCATTACCCAAGAAAAGGCTGCTTGGCGGCATTATCCCTGTATTCAGTGTATGCTAAATTACCTTTAATCCACTTTCTGAATCTTCACATTCATCCTCATCTGGTTTACTTGCTACTTACTGCTTCAGACAAAAAGTCCTTAAATATGATTCAAAGATTTGATGCCATGTATTTTGCAAAGTTATCCGTATCATCCTCTGATCCACACCTGAGAACTGTCCTCAGGATCTTTTAAAAGTAATGCATTACAATATTGCATCACTCCATAGTTAGTTTTTATGGCAAGTAATGCATTGCGTTACTTTTTGTCACCTGGGGTCTCATTTATAAAACTCTCCGTATATTTCGTCCTAAAAGTGTACGTAGGCACAAAAGCTCGATTTTTATGCCAGAACATGCGCAAAAATCCCTTTATATATCCCAGTCAGGGGAAGATTGTGCGTACGTGCATCTCCACCTCGTCTCCTCCCAGAAATAATCATATATGGAGTTTACAACGCCTAGTTTTACTATGCATAACCTCATCTGCATATCATTTCCATGCATATTCCCATCCACGTGACACCATGTTTAACACCGTCAAAGGTACAAGATTAAGGAAATATGAGATACGGACTATACTGTAAATGCCATTTGTGCCATACATTTATTTTTATTGATAAAAATAATCCAATATCCTTGTTATGTTTTAGGATAAATATATAGAATAGAGTTGATCACATTCTTTAACACTGGCCAAATAGTGTTTCAATCGTTTTAAACCATTCAAAGCAAATTAAATGTATGCAGTTTGGCTGATAAGGTGAACATCTTTTAGCTATTTTTAGTGGAAACATATATTAGCCTATATATTGCAGTGTAAATACAATTGTCTGACTCGCCACATCACTGAAGTGTTTTAAAATGGAAACGTGCAATCTTGTCTTCTTCAAGTTGTATTCTTCAAATACAGTGGTATTTTCCATAATGTTATGGATACCTTCACACGACATTAACACCTTCGTGCAGCTGCGGTTGTATTAAACCAGACAATGGACCGTCCGAACACCAAATCCAGGGGCCTCATTTATCAACAGTGCATATGTTACGGAGCCGACGAGACGAGAGGTGTGTGGATCCATTTGCAGGCTTTTATTAATAGACATGGTCACAAAACAAGCAGGGTCAAAAACATCAGCAAACAGGTATGACACAGACAAGGCAGAGAGTAATCCTAGGGCAAGCGTGGGTTGACGATCGGCGAACAATATCCAACAGGGCAAGGCAGAGAGATAATCCAGGTACACGAGCAATAATCCAAACGAGGTGCGAACAGAGTCCGACCGGCAAGGTATAGGGTTAATCCAGGAAACACGGGCAGGAATCAAAGCACTAGAAACACACAAGGCAAGGCAAAACTATGACTACAACAAAAGGCTATGTAAGGTAGCTATCGGCTACATGCGCATACAATACTCGGCGATCACAGAGAGGAAGTCCAAGGCTTATAAAGCGTGTGTGATGAGTGATCAGTGAAATCAGCTGTGTGTCGTCAGTGCAATGGATTATGGGAAATGTAGTCTTTGGGTGATATGTAACTGTCTGTGTGGTGTGAAAGTCAATGTGATGGAGGAGTGACCTCTGGTGGTGAGTGAACAGAAGTTCATGGCCAGGATTTGTGACAGCATAGAAAAGGTTCTATATTTTGTCCTACGAATGAAATTTTGAATGTGCCTAAGTACAAGAAACTCCATATTTATCAAACGTGCGCACACAGTTCTTATGCACATGATTAAGCAATCAGTAGCTGCGTTTCCATCCACCTATTTTTATGCGCATTTTGGATTATCGCATAAAAAAAACGCTGGATGGAAACGGCAAGATGCGCATAAATTCTAAAAATGCGCATAAAAAAACATATGCGCACATTTGAGTAGGATACATGTTTTATCCGGTAAGAAAAAATGCGCATAAACTACGATGGAAACACATTTACCGAATAAATTCCTCCATGCGCATCGAAAAAGTCATGTGAGTTTGCGCTATGAGAAAGGATAACTTGACTAACCAGCAGACCGATCTCGTGCACAGCATCTATATGTTGTTATGGTCGTTCTGAAAAACCTGAGCAAAGTCTGTCATCAAAGTATATCTGTATAATTGTCTTAACACGACTGTGTTCTCAAACATCAGCATCCACCTCCGAAAGTAATAACCGCATTTATTGTCTCGTCTGCTCGCTCTGAGGTGCAAGTCATTAATGTCATATATTAAAATTATTATATTCAGTGGCTTCTCCTGTATTCTTAGTGATATTTAGTGCCACAGTTTACCAGGAAGTGACGATTTTGTTCTCTTTGACTCGTTGGATGGAAACGGTGGTTTATTCGCAAATGTTTTATGCGATATTCCAGTTTTGCGCATAAATTTAATTTGAATCTTTGGATGGAAACATAGCTATTGTTGATAAATCCCACATGTGCGTAAGTACCATGCTCGTTCACAGTCATTTCATTCGGAAACGCCTCCAAATGAACGTATATGGTGACGCTTTAAAAATCACGTGATTGAAACGCTAATCCCTATTTATAAGCCACTGTGCTCTCGTCAAGCAGATCAGCACGAGCTGCGGAGCGCATTGTTTGCCAAGTCTTCCAATAACGCAAGATAAGACAAACATCCCAGCAGGCACAAGGTTAAATTTTGGTTGCGATGTCGGGTGACCAAAATTCAATGTAAATCCAACGTCTAATGTCAATGTTAAATTGATGTCCGATACCGACGTCAGCTGACGTTGAGATTTTGTTGTTTTTAGGTTGTGTAACCAAAACCCAACGTTAAGTCAACGTCAAATTGACGTCAACCCGATTTTCATTTTCAACCAAAATGCAACGTCTGTCTGACGTCATGTCCAACGTCAACCTGACGTTACATAGACGTCTGGTGCCTGCTGGGAGACGTCACAGCTGTCTTTTATAGGGTTTGACACAATTATGCAACTTGTGTTTAAAACTAGAAAAATTATAAATTGAGTTTTTTTATAATTATAGGAAACACAGGACATATGTGGATTGCTTAATGCATTCTGTGACACTCTTAAATGCTTTTTATGTGTAGTGTCGCCATTCTACCACTAGATTCCCTGCGTCAGCATGCTCAGAGTCGTGCTTATATTTACACACATTTCTACGTATAAGTACAAGTTGGTAGATCCCACACTTCGCGTGAAACTGTTCTTACGCACACATCTGTGCGTACGCACTGTTGATAAATGAGGGCCCAGCAGTGTCCGCCATAATGTCGAATGCGTATCATTGATCAATGTTCTTGCTACAAAAATATTTTCTCGTAACATATCACATGAGACCTGCGGTTTAGTTTAAATATGAATTATTGTGCACCTATCACTCTTCGCTGTCATTAAAACATAGCATGCCACTGGAAAAGTGGTCAAGCGCATCCACTACAAATTATGTCTAGGCTAATTTTGGTTCAATTTCTGCGTAATGACTTTATGTAATTTTTAATTATAATGTATAATGTTTAATGTAAATGTGTATATCGGCATGAAAACAGTTTAAAAACTTTGTTTACTTTATTAACGGTTATAAATGAGGCCCCAGGGCGGGGCTTGCTTTTTTTATGTTTTAAAAACAAAAAAACAAAAAGTTATATTTTTTGGCAACTTTAACCTGTTATGATTCCATATTGGGAATCACAGCTGAAAATGACTAACTAACTTAAAATGGTAACAGCTCCTGACTTCAGTGTGCCACACACACAATTATGGTGTCTTTGGAAAGAAGACCCTTTGGGCTTTACTATCCATCATCCAGAGTTGATAATGCTCAAAAATATAAAAAGTTATAGACACTGAAGTGCCTTGATAAAAATTGTACCACACTGAATTTTTTTTTTATTTCATATAAAAATGCATTAAATCAGTCCTCCAGAAAAGTAATGGGTTGAAAGTCTCATGTCTCATGAGTTTATATTTCAAATCTGAAGAAGATACCATGAAAAGTGAGATTCCTGCAGCCATTTTTTCTGTGTTTTTATACATGTTTTGATGTGTACTGCTTACACAAATTTAGCAAATACATTCCTTATAAGCTTTCCATCGAAAAACAGCGATCTATCGTCGATGCTTGAGGCTTAGACCTTCAAAATGATATATAGTTTGTCAAGATTAATTTTTCCGATTTGAAATCAATGACATGTTAACAGCTTAAAGGCCCTTTCACACCAAAAGTGAGATGAATAAACCTTCTGCACCTCTGTCTCTGCACTTACTCCCAGTTTCTCTCAACACAGAGACAGTGAATAAATGGGAAAACAGAGTAACTTGCGTTGCTTATTTGAAAAAGTAACTGATATTTTGCTGTAAATCTAAAGGCAATGCATTACTGTACTTGTTACTTTAAAAAAAAACTTGTGTTACTTGTAATGCGTTCCCCCAACACTGATCATTAGAGACCAGTTATATGAAAAATGTTGGCCAGTAGTAGTCATACATTTCTGTGGAGTTCATTGCAGACCAAAACAAGTCTCTGCTCTCTTTGCCACCACAGACCGATTCTCTATAGCACTATTCTCCACAAACCATTAAGTTCTCAGTGTACTAGACTTTAAATGCCAATGTTTGCCTTACTTCAAGGTGTTATCGCCAGTCAAACAGAGAAGCTGAAGGCTAAATGAGGAAATGAGCAGATTCTTGCAATCATACATATTCCAGTTGGACTGAAGGTTTAACAGTAGACCAGAACAATCTTAGTGCTAAGAGTTGCTCCTAGAAACAAAATTCTAAGACAGTTCTTAGAAATGTGGGTGTTTCATCTTATAATTAAAGAAAAGATCCTAGTAAAGGAAAAAGTCATTCAGAAAGCATCTTAACCCTTAAAAGAGGTCTTAAGGTGCAAAACTGTTAGGAGTACAGACAAGGACTTTTAAGAGGCTTGAGAGTTTCTTTAGCAGCGGAGAAAACATGAAGAGGGAGAAGAAATGTGTTGCACACAATGCATGACAGTGAGTTAATAAGACGCTACACATTAGATGGTGCAGGGATCTTATTAAAGTCATGCTAACATCTCCGACACCGCGCAGAAATGCCATAGCGCCAGAAATGGAAGTAAATCACTACATTAACTACATTAAAGTCTGTGTAAAGTAAATACTAAATGTGTGTTCTGAGTTTGTCACACCACAGAAAAATGTGTTATTATCCACCCAGCCAAATTTGAATGCTAAAAAAACCAAGTAAATAAAATAAGCTATCAAAATCTTGAAAAATCAGCAGTATTCTGTGCTCTCACACGCTGGGGGCGTGTCCACTGGCGGCGCTGAAACCACGCCCACTCGCGGATAAGCTGCTGTCTCTCTCAACTGTCTTCCTCTAGCAGCAGCTTAATTTAAATAAGGAGACCGAGCTCAGTTGTTTTGTAAATTATCGCAACCAGGTATTAACGTGACAAAGGGATAGCTAGCTAGCAAACTGTAGGCTGTAGTAACTAACGGTAATGACAGTAACTCGCGATTGAGCCGTGAACCACTGATGCTAATGCTCTCTAGTTATTAGGTGTGTTCGACTTGAAGCAGCGCTGCAGACTGATCAGTGTTTGATATCAAAGTACAGCGAGAGCGATTGGAAAGCATCAGGAGCGTCTGCTCTCTGTAGCTCTCGCTGTACTTTGATGTCACACACTGATCGGTCTGCAGCGCTGCTTCAAGTCGAACACACCTCTTATAGTGTTGGGGGAGGAGCCCTGCTCGGTGGCTCGATTACATCATCGAGTCATGATTTAGCCCCGCCCAAAAAATCACGAAAATGGTGAAAAACTGTTTAACGGTCTAACTCCACAATTAAGTACTACATAGTTCACAGTCTTTGTAACATGTTTCAGCAATGCATTTCTAACATTTATAATGCGTTTACAAACAATTCTCAGAATTGACTTTACACGGACTTTAACATATTTGTCAACTGGAAAAATGCAGCTATGCAGCAGTGATGATTTGGGTCTGTCACAACCTTCTATAAGCAAAGTGATCATATAAAGAATATATATACAGTACATAGGGCCTATAGTGTGTGTGTGTGTGTGTGAGAGAGAGAACATTACGCCTGTAATTTCAAAGTGAAGGCTTATAATAAACTCTACTCTTAAAAGCGCTCTTTTATTTCCTTCTTGGACAACCAACCAATCACAGTCTTCAAAAGACTGTATCTTACCTAGCAACAGGGTTAGCCCCGCCTCCTCACTAAGATAACAGTGTTTGTCTTTTCCTCGTTCAGAGTTGCTCTCAGATTGGTCCTGAATCACTTTCAAGCTAAGACACCTAGTTAGACATTTTTAAGCTAAATTAGGAGCTTTCTGAGAGAATCTTTAAGAATATGGGCCCAGAGCTCGGTGGAAATGCACCTGCTGGCTTATCTCTGATCCTGTGGCTGCTTGGGACTAAACCTCCACCTTCTTTTGTCTCTGAAACCCAGTGAAGTACCAGCTGCGAGTGACTGGAATGCACACAGCAAACAGTCCTGGGAGGCTCCATGTGCCAGCTGCAGAAAGCCGCATGAATTCCAGTTGGCATTGACATTGGCAACCAACACCAAACCTCAGAGTTGTGCAAATAATGTGGCTCCAAACCATGTCCTGCTATAAAACGCATTTGATATATTTAGTGATGCCTTTAAAATGGCATTCTAAGAATTTGCACTTGAAGAGTCTGTTCATCATCTGCTCTCTAAGAGAAGGACGTACAGTTTATGAAGGCTTGTATTATTATTACAATAGTACTAAGGAGTACTACTCGTGTATTCTGGATAAGTCACCCATGTATTAGCTTCACATGTTTCTTGAAATGCACTCATGTCCCCATTGTGTTTCTTTTTGGTTCATGGGGTTCTGGGGATCTCTGAATAAATCTTTAGACAGTCCTGCTTTGGCGTGTAGTTGCACCAACCTGCAAAGAGACCCTACTCAAGTCTCAAACTCCTTTACATCACGAGTTCAAGGGTAGCTGAACACATATTGCATGATTAAATTGTATGATTGATCGCGCCAAAACACTGTCATTTGTGAGTTCCACTCTGTCAATGTATCTTGGACCTAAAATATGTTTTTCCATTTTCAATCATTTTCCACTGGAAAAGAATGGAAGTCTTGCTTGCCAAGAGTGCAGCTTAGAAAACCACGTCTTCTTGTAAATGCATGTGATATAAAGGCAAGCCTAAGAGTCTGGTCTGAAAGCGAATCAGTTCAGGAATGTCCCCTCTGCCCTGTCGGACCAAAATAGTCTCCATCTCCTCTAGTTATAACTATCTTAACTTTACTGCTCCTATCAGCGTTTGCAAGTGGCGTCTGCTAGCTTTTTACCTTTTAAAACACTCAGACTCGAGCGCTCTATCGACACTTGACTCTTTTCCAGAAGATTGAGATAAAAGGACTTTACAGCACGTATAGAAAATCCTCCATGTTAGTTCATGCAGTCGTCCGGATTGGAAGACTGTACGCTCTGTGTGAAGCAAAAAGGAGCCAAGCTTTATGCAAACACTGTGGATTTCTAACCCAGAGACTCCTTGGCTCTCTGCTGTGTTTGTGTATGTGTCTGTGAATGTCTGCTTAATGTGTCTGTTTCAGACACTAGTTTAAGGTCAGATTACCAGTGAAGTGAAAAAATTTGGACAGCTTTATGAAACCCAGAGAGCGCTCTCAACATCAACCTCTGAGTTCAAATTCAGGCCAAATATCTTCTGGGATTACAATATAAAATGAGGCATTTTTTTATGGCTAGTAAAAGATATGTTTTAATTGTTTTCCCCATAGACTTACATCTTCCTGCCAATTCATTACAGTGCACATTCTTATGAAATCAAAACTGTTAGCTTTGAGACCTTCATATAGTTGACATACACTTACAGCCTCATTTGCTGCTAAACTGACCAAAAATCTTGATCTTGCATGCATTTTAATAAGGGATTAATTTAACCCCTTCCACTAAATTACAGCGTAATTACTACCTGTCACCAACTAGCAGTAGAAACATAGTTTTTAGTTAAGTTAGCACTTGTACTTTGTTTTTTTCAACAGCCGTTTGCAAAGAAATTGGCTGGAATTTATTGTTGAGAATGAAACGTATTCATGAAAGTGCTTTCATCCATGGTTTTAAAGGGGTCATCGGATGCAGAATTCACTTTACAAGTTGTTTGAACATAAATGTGTGTTAGAAGTGTGTGTACACATCCATATATAATGATAAAAATCCACCCAAGTGTTTTTTAAAATCCTCTTTCTCAAATCAGGCTGTTCTGAGAGTCCTGTCAGAATTATGTAGTTCTGCGGAGGCCCCTCCCACGATAGTTGATTGACAATGCCGTTTTACCTTAGCCCCGCCCCCCTGAGTGAGCTGAGAGCTCCGCCTCCGGTGCAGGTGAAGACAAGATGTCTCAGATTAAGCGATTGAGGTGTTTAGTTGTTGGATGTAATAATGAACATAGCAGTTGTCATTTACTCCTGACATCTGAGCCGCTGAAGACACAGAGGATTACGTTTGTTTCTGAAGGGAATACGCCTCCCGATCTACCTAAATGCGTCTATGTTCGCGCGAATCATTCGTGATCCAGCTTTATCTACAGAAGAAGTGAGTATAAGGGTTTTTATGAATCTTTGCAAATCGCCTTTCCTAATAATGTGCAAGTTTCATGATGAATGCGGCTAAAGTAAACAGTCCCTCGGAGAGCGGCTCGGAAGAGAGGGGCGGAGTCAGCAGAGCTCATTAACATTTAAAGGAACATGCTACAAAACGGTTTGCTCTGACAAGAGCTGTTTTTGACAGGTTTAAAAAGGTGTTTTTTTACACTACCATTGAGTAATTTTAACCAAACGATGTTACAGACTTTTCATTAAGACGCTAAAGAATCATATCAACTTGTGGAAAATGGGCATCCAATGACCCCTTTAAAAAAAGATAATTTGATATGTCCCACCGAAGCTTCCTGTGAATCACGTCAACAATGTCATGGGCTCTTTAAAGTTATATTAATGTTTATTTGTTGTTGATTTTCTAGAATGACCACTCATGTAGTTGAGTACTTCAGCAAGCTGATAGCATGTGTTTGCTGTGAATGTGTGGGCTGTGGTTACACACTCTGACTAAAAATTTAGTTTTCAACTCAGTAATACCGCAGAGGTCAAATTCTTTCACAAGAAAAATAACAAAGATAATAAACTCCCAGAAAAAAAAGTTATGTGTGGTTAGAGCAAATCTGAATCTGAAAGTTTATTTACACATCAGATAATACTGTTTTGTGTGCGTGTGTGTGTGCAGGTGTGAGCGTGAGTGTGTGTGTGTGTGAGTGAGTGTGTGTGTGTGAGTGTGTGTGTGTATTGTGAGTGTGTGTGTGAGAGTGTGTGTGTGTGTGAGTGTGTGTGTGAATGAGTGTGTGTGTGAGTGAGTGTGTGTGTGAGTGTGTGTGAGAGAGTGTGTGTGTGTGTGTGTGTATGTGAGTGAGTGTGTGTGTGTGTGTATGTGAGTGAGTGTGTGTGAGTTTGTGTGTGTGTGTTTGTGAGTGAGTGTGTGTTTGTGAGTGTGTGTGTGTGTGTGAGTGTGTGTTTCAACTGTAGTATTATAAGAACATGATGTGCAAATCTCTTAAAAGCCTCTCAAGAGTCCTTCTGGCCGGAGTCGAGAATCTTCTTTGATTTACTATAGTAATGCTGTGATATATGTATTCTACCTTATCATCACTATCAGCGAGAGCCACGGCACTCAGTCTGACAGCATCTGATTTTAAATATTATTTTGGTTTGTTTAAATAGATAAAATTACTTAATTGAAAGGTCATGCTGTTGTGTTTTGGTGATTAAACCAAATGTTCTTATTATATATGACAATTATCTTGTATTTTGAAACAAGTATGGAAGGAAATGTGGAGTTTTAGACTAAGAATATTTACCACTTGCACAAAATAGTTAATTAGTGTGCTACTGTAATTGAATGTAAATGTACTGCAGTGCTTTGCATGCACTGTTTTGTAAAGAGCATGCAATAATTGTCTTACATCAGACAGTGGAGCAGTCTGGCTGAAAGATGAGAAGAGCAGTCCAACAAGTCTGGCTTAATAACTGAAGTGAACTTTCTCATTTTACTCCTGACTAATCAATACAAGATGTGTTCCTGGCTCAACACGCCATTTATTAGAGCACCTCACAAGTGGACTTATCGCTCGTGTAGGAGCAAGCATGGCACAGACCTTCATGGAAAATCCTGCTCACAGATCAATCTAATCTAATCTGAGGTTTTTTTGTCCAAGGAAGAAGCTCTCATGTCTGGTGTTTTAATCATTGGAATTCATAAAGACGCCCGCTCCCATGTGCTTCAACTTTCCAGAAACAAACGCTACACGCTCACTCCAGAGAAACTGAAGTGGGACAAATTCAAGCTGAATTACAAGTAAGAATCCTTTTATGTTTTTGTGCATTCGTCTGATATCACAGCCGTCTGTTTGAAACCTGTGAAGTCCCACACGGCTTCTGTTTTGTTGATATTTCATAACCTATTTACATTTTTTCCATGTTTACGCGTGTTTGGAAGCTCTAGGATTTGTATCCAAAGGACAATGAGTACAGAATTTGTTTCCTTCTGGTCATACAGTATATTTATGCCATTAATTTTTCATTGAGGTCTTGCATATCCTGGTCTGTCACAGTTTGATCTGGTGTAAAACTTATTTTCAAAATTATTTTGTGTTTGTGGCAAGAAGCAAGTCATACAAGTTTGGAACAACATGAGTAGATGATGGCAGAATCAGTGAGTAAATGTAATTTTTTTGTTTACTTGTGCACATTTTAATTGGCGCTTTGTGTGTTCATGCAGACTGCTGTCATTTCCAAGGAATCTATTGAATGCCAGTGACACAAGGAGAGGCATAGCCAAGGCCTTCTCTATGTGGAGCGATGTCTCGCCCTTCAGTTTTCGCGAGGTGCCATCTGATCAAGACGCCGACATCAAAATCGGTACGTCAAATACATTTTTGTTTGTTTGTTGCAGTACAGAGGAATTTGAAGTGACAAAGTTACACAGAATGAGATACGTTGGTGGTTTTGTGTTTCTGAGAAAAAGATTTTTCAGCATAATTTGCCAACTATGAATGAATGAATGAATGAATGATGCATTTATATAGCGCTTTATTGTGTATTGCCATACACCCAAAGCGCTTTACAATCATGTGGGGGGTCACTCCTCAACCACCACCAGTGTGCAGCATCCACTTGGATGGTCCAACTATGGTCACAACTTCCATCATTAACGACATATTAACTGCGAACATTCGCAAACACCATCGCAAAGTTGTATGGTTGGAACTAGAGGTCTTCACGGAGGACCCGAGACCCAAGGACCCGGGTCTATATTTTAAATGGTCAGCCGGGTCCGGGTCGAGTCCCAATCTATTACTTCGGGTCCCAGGTCTGTTTAACATTGTGTGTAATAGAGTCGATCGGAGAACACCGCACCCGCCAGAGATCAGCGTCAGTCAGCATGCGTGTGTGTAACTTGCAGTTTGTAAAATTAGGATGAGAAAAGTGTGAGCTGGAAATAAGGTGGAAGAAAAAAAACACGCGTTACCTCAGCCGCCAGAAACAGCGCGGGCGGAGTTAATGTAGTACTGCAAGCGGACGCTGATCATGGATTCCTTCATGAGTGACAAAACTGAAGAGACGCACCTGTTATTGAACACGCACGCAGTAAAGTGTAACGAACTTCTAATTCTGTGCGTTTTTTGCTAAAAAAATTGCTCTGAGTCTTTATTACAACCAACAAAAAGTATCGTTATTGTAGTTCAAAAGGGTAAACGTAACAGTCGAAGTTGACTCGAGATGAAAAAAAAATGCGAAGTTGCATTAGTCATCCGTCTCCGTGACAGCAAGTACTTTGAAGCTGGAATAATGAGTGGATTAAGAAGCCTTTCAGTGGGCAAGAGCGAGGAACAGCCTAACATGGATGGAAATTTATTGGCTAGGAGGATTGTATGCATCGCAGTCAGGGAAACTAACAGTTAAGGCAAAAAGTTTTTTTTTGCAACTTGTTTATTGACGTAATAGCATTTGCTGTGCAATATGTGCCGATCGGGACGGGTGCAGTCGGGTCTGTGTCTTCCCAGCCGGGTTCGGGTCCAACTTTCGAATAATGGTCGGGTCCGGGTAGTACATTTAAGGCATTTCTCGGGTCTGCACAGGTTCGGGTCCCACTTTCAAATAAAATACGGGTCCGGGTCGGTTCCGTGCAGCACATTTTGGGTCTCTTCGGGTTCGGGTATGAGTTTCTGGACCCGTGAAGACCTCTAGTTGGAACTACATCGCTCGACCTGTGGTTAGAATCTTTAAAAGAATCTCAAATCTTTCATTCCATACGTTTACAATTTCATTCTACATTTTTTAGCTTCTTAAGAGAATTAAAGCACTGTTTTTGAAGAGTGCGCATGTGTGTACCAGCAAAATAACAGAGAACAAAAACACGATTCTTCTATTAATTTGATTAAGTGAAGTTATCACTCCACCACCTGCTTGACATCATTAACGATTAAGGTGGTTCGAACGACGAATGCGTGACAAAGTTTCTGCATTTTCGGGAAATGGTCCTAAATTGCTAGTTAGTTTCTTCAACAATGTATCATACTGTGGTTAGTTAAGCAGCGAGTTACGTCATTGTTTCGGGAAATAGCTTGTCGGTTCCACATGATTCTCATTGATCGCTGCCAGGTTCAGAAGATCCAGAATGGGACTGATTCTGAGTTGTATTATAGACATGGAGATAGGGCTGGGCGATATGGCCAAAACAATTATCACGATGATTTTTTTCATTTCAGTCGATATCGATAATTATCACGATAAATGTCAAATCTTTATTTCTTTCGAGTTTAAAGCCAGAATTTTGCTCCATTTGCTAATTTTCCTTAACAAAATAAATATCTAAATAGAAAATTAATTTCTTAGTTTCTGCATGTTCTAATGAGTGATATTGTTTCAAATCAAGAAACAGGTTTGGGTTGCCTGATAATATTAATAATAATAATAATAATATAACTTTTTTGTCTTGTAGAAATGCACATTTGATAGTAGCTTGAGTTTGGATGCAGAGGTACATTTTTGTTCATTTTTAAAATCAGTAACATCTGTAAAAATTGTACCAACCTCAGTTTTATATGGTTAAATTTATTCTGACCAAGTTTTTTTTTTTTTTTTTAAGAAAGCATATGGTCTCCCATAGTAGCATACATTTAAATCATGATAAACACAATTATGTGTTTTATGCGCTTTTGGTGCATAAACATTATATCGAACTCTATATCGCGATAATTATCGTTATCGAATTATCGCCCAGCCCTACATGGAGACATACAAAAAAATGGGATATATCGTCTTTGGTATAATGCGTATAGGAGAGGATGTACTATTCAAGAATCATATTGGTTGGTTGACTTTCATCAGGCTTCTACTCTGGAAACCACACCGACTGTCTGCAGTCCTACCTGCACCACTGTTTCGACGGCATCACTGGAGAACTGGCCCACGCCTTCTTTCCTCAGACCGGAGAGATCCACTTTGATGATGACGAGTACTGGATTCTGGGAAACATGCGCTTCAGCTGGAATAAAGGCACGTGTTTTTTTTTCCCCATTGGGTGAAAATTGAGAAAACTGGAATCTGATTGTTTACTTACCTTACTACCATGCTTACTACAATGGTCACAATTTTAAGAAATGTTCATTACGCCAAAATAAATATACAGACACCATAAAATAGACCAGATAGAACATATCAAAACCCCTACTTATTATTAGTTCTGACTAGGTTTGGGAATCGAAAATCAATTCCAATTCCAGAATCGGGTACTTAAGGTCAGGAATTGGATACTTGTTGTAAAATTAAAAATTCAGTTCCGCCTATCAATTCCTGTGTGCGCATCTTTTTTTTTTTAGGTGGCGAAAAGGGTTTGTTAAAAATGTATTTGTCTTTGAATCATTCATTCATGAGATTCATTCAAAAACACTGATTCGTCCAGTAATGAAACAAGTAAATCTTGAGTGAGTCATTGAATCATTCCATTCATACATTCCATGAGATTTTGTTTAGTTGTCTAATGTTTTTTCTTCAGAATTGTGAGAGAACCACAACATCCATTTAAAAAAAGTCTCAATTTATCCAGAATCGTGCAGCACTATTTTTCACTCAAACAGCTCTTAATCAAGTCTAGTTTTTATGTAGCTGGCTGATTTTTGTTCATGGTATTCAGCAGCAATTAAATGTTTTGCAAAAAGAGACAGAATAAACATGTTTGATATCTAAATGTTTGACTTCATTTTTTTTACCACATTGGAATCGAAACTGGGAATTGATAAGCAGAATCGGAATCAAAATTGATCTAATTCAAACGATACGCAACCCTAGTTCTGACTGTAAACAAGAGCCTTTAAGAACCATTAAGAAGCACAATTTTCTTTTTAATTAAAGCTTTAACAATTACAATCACACTAGAACATTCAAATCTGTGTTTGTGCTGCCAATGGCCCAAAAAGAGCAGTTCCCTGTCGATACTCCACTTCGTACTGCATCTTGTCTAAAGACGCTATGGGAAAAGCCTTTTTTCCTTCTGACTGAAGTCTTATTCAATCACGCAGTGAAACTGCACGGCCATTGGTTCATGCAGTGTGTTAAAAAGCGGAGCTGCACGAGCCTATGGCGACGGAGCCCGCCAAAGCCCGCCAGAATGGGCGTAGCCATCTGGCTATATAAGCGGCCGTTTCGCCATAGGAACTCAGATGTCTTCTCCTTCAGCGACGATGACGACTTTGTCTCTCACTGATCCAGGAAGCCTGCTCGCCGTTGAAACGCCTCGCAGCTGGAACCAGCGACCTCTGCTCGGCTGAATCCGCCGCCTTCTCAGTGCCATCAGCACTGCAGCAGTTCCGGTCCCGCTCCCCTGCAGCCATCCGGCGAAGCTCACGGATTTTCTAAAAGAAGCAAATGGCGTTGTTGCAAATGCCGCGCCGTTACTGCGGTTCGTGCAGGTCCCCCTGCACGCCGATGATGGCCACAGCGAGTGCGTTTCCTGTTTGGGGAAATCCCATGCAGATGCCGCGCTTGCTGGCTCTGATTGTTCTCACTGCGAGAACATCAGTCTCGCCTCTCTGCGCTCATGGATAGCTTTCTTTTCAGAGAGCGACTCCGCCCCTCGTGCCCTCCCGTTTTCTTCCTCGCAGGGACCTGTGAGGAAAAAACAGCGGGGCAGAGGATCTCAGCGCACGGCTGAGAGCGAGCTCACGTCGGCTCAGACCCCACGTGCCTCGCTCTTGCCACACAGAGAGGTTTCTCCCGTCCTCTTTTCTCAGCCTGACCAGCGTCCCTCTGCTAGCGCGAGCGATCTGGTCTCATTTGGGGGGAGTGACGAAGAGCTGAATGATGACAGCATGTCATTAGCAGCTTCGGACGCAGAGGAGCTGTCGGGCTCTGTAGCTGACCCCGCCCTCCTGCCTTCGTCCGCTTCCAGCGCCGCCAAGGCCGGGTTGGATGCCGAACTTCTCCGCGTCCTCTCGAAAGCGGTGGCAGAGCTGGGTCTGGAGTGGTCTCCACTGGAAGAGCCATCTCGCAGCCATCTGGATGAGTGGTTCCTGCCGGGGCGCCGTCAGGCCCCTCGTCAGCGATCCTTGCCGTTCTTCCCTGAAGTTCACGACGAGCTCACGAGGTCATGGCACTCCCCCTACTCCGCTCGCCTCCGTACTTCCGCTTCATCCGCCCTCACCACGGTCGACGGCACTGAAGAAAAGGGGTACGAGAAGATGCCTCCTCTAGACGAATCAGTGGCCACCCACCCGTCTAAGCCGTGCAGGACCACTGCAGCGCTCGCTGGACGCTCCTACGCTTCGGCTGGACAGGCGGCTTCGGTGCTCCACTCTATGGCAGTCCTCCAGGTCTTTCAGGCCAAACTCCTCTCTTCCATGGACGAGTCTGAACCTGATCCTGTGACTCTCAGGGAGCTGAGAAGTTCTACAGACCTGTAGAGATGTGTTTGTTGCTAATATAGGGCCCGTTAAAGCACCCAAGCAACCACCCGCTGTTATAGTGGGAAAAATAAAACAAACATTCTCAAAAAGAGAGCAAACTTCCTCTTCCATGTCTCACGAGTACTCTGCCCCCGCGCAGCCGGCCACTCGAGTTTATCCAACCCCTCGCCACACGAGCCGAGGCCTGGCAGGCCATCCCCGGAGTGTCAGAGTGGCTTATGGGGATAATAAAACGAGGTTACTCACTCCAATTCGCTCAAAGACCCCCGCGCTACAGCGGCGTGGTCTCCACCTCAGCCCACGGTTCTACGCTCAGAGGTGATGATTCTGCTGGGAAAAGGAGCAATAGAAAGAGTTCCTCCAGCTCAGAGCGAGTCAGGCTTCTACAGCTGTTACTTCCTCGTTCCCAAAAAGGATGGTGGCCTCCGGCCCATCCTCGATCTCAGATGCCTAAATTGCACCCTCATGAAGAGGTCATTCAGGCTGATCACATTGAAACAGATCCTCTCTCAGATTCGGCCAGGGGACTGGTTCTTTTCTCTGGACCTGAAAGACGCATACTTTCACGTCCAGATAGCCCCCCATCACAGACGATTCTTGAGATTCGCCTTCGAGGGAGTGGCTTATCAGTACACGGTCCTTCCCTTTGGACTGTCTCTGGACCCCGCACTTTTACGAAGTGCATGAAAATCCCATCTCTGAGACAGATGGGAGTCCGCATTCTCAACTACCTCGACGACTGGCTCGTTCTGGCACAGTCAGAGGTGGAGCTTTTATCGCACAGAACCCTCCTCCTCAGCCACCTAGAGCGCCTGGGACTCAGGGTCAACTTCCCCAAGAGCACGCTGTCGCCCAGCCAACGAATATCGTTCCTGGGAACAGTTCTCGACTCGACTCAAATGAGAGCCGTAGTCGCGCCAGAACGTGCTTTGGCCATGCAAGAACTCGCGACCTCCTTCGAGGTCGGTGCCACTCGCCCTCTCAAGACGTTTCAATCTACTTTGAGCGTTCAGCCCCCTTTAGGAGGTCGGAACAACTCTTTGTTAGCTTCGGTAACCACACCAGAGGGCGTCTGGTTACAAAGCAGAGGCTCTCCAGATGGATAGTGGATGCCGTTACGCTAGCGTACTCGTCCTTGGGCCTACAATGCCCCATCGGAGTACGATCCCATTCCACAAGAAGCATCGCCTTATCGTGGGCGTGGTCTAGCGGTGTGTCTATTACAGAGAACTGTGCGGCAGCCGGCTGGGCCTCACCGTCCACATTTGCTAGGTTTTATAACCTGGACGTACCGGCCTTACAGGCCAGGGTCCTCTCTGCTTAATGGCACTTTTTATGCATGGGAACTTCCTGACGGAGATCCCTTGACCGCACGGCGCTCAAGCTGTTATGCTTCCCTTGAGCATCGAATGCTTGAGGAGGTATAAATAGAGTCGTTCCTCTACCAGCACGGCGTGATTGAACTGTGTTCCCATAGCGTCTTTAGACAAGAAACAGTACAAAGTGGAGTATCGACAGGGAACGTACTCGGTTACTGTCGTAACCTCGGTTCCCTGAGATACGGAACGAGTACTGCGTACTTGCCGTGCTGGATAGCTGCACGACTCAGTCGTCGCTTCAGTCGAAGAAACCTGAGTTCCTATGGTGAAACGGACGCTTATATAGCCAGATGGCTCCGCCCATTCTGGCAGGCTCTGGCGGGCTCAGTCATCATAGGCTCGTGCAGCTCTGCTGCCGAGCCATTGGTTTGTTTTTAACACACTGCACGAACCAATGGCCGTGCAGTTTCACTGCGTGATTGAATAAGGCTTCAGTCAGAAGGAAAAAAGGCTTTTCCCATAGCGTCTTTAGACAAGACGCAGTACTCGTTCCGTATCTCAGGGAAACGAGGTTACGATAGTAACCGACTGTATGAAACAGTTTCTACAAAATTCAAATTATTACAGAAGTTTAATAAAGATTAAAAAACCGGATATAAACACTGATGTCGAATGAAAGTAACAACGTGTCAAATCACGTGATCATTCATTCAAACAATGAAAAAAAATCCTTAATTTATTCTATTTTTTCTTTTTTTAAAAAGACTGCAGCAATTAACATTTTATTAGAACCTCTAGTAAACTGCATGTTGTTTTGTTTAGTGGTATTCAGAATCATGATTTCTGCAGCTCTATTTTTAGGGGTTAAAAAGAGGAAGCAGATTTGACCTGTACGTGTTTGTGTCTGTGATTGTCATTGTATTCAGGAGTGTGGCTGACAGATCTAGTTCACGTGGCGGCTCATGAGATCGGTCATGTACTGGGTTTGATGCATTCCCAGAATCGCAAGGCTTTGATGCACTTCAACGCCACATTGACAGGCCGCAAACTCATCACTCAAGATGAGGTTTGGGGATTACATCGACTCTATGGTATTTTACTCATAAGCACAAAAAACCCCATCAAAAATAACTATACAAACTGGATTACTTGTGTCATACTGTTGCATTTCTACAATTGACACTTTCTTATTTACTGTTTTCCTGTCCATACCACTGCAGGATGTTTGGATCGATTGTTTATCTGTCCTGCTTGGGCAAGGAAGGGTTATTGTGACAGCAAGAGGATACTCATGCAGAAACACTGTCCTTCAAGCTGTGACTTCTGTTATGGTAAGAGGCCTGTTATTTCAGACCAGGAATCTCCAAAAAAATAAAAAATAAATTAAAAAATAGTATATAGAAAAATCATGAGTCCTATCAGACCTAGACAATATAAAGTGTGGTCCTCATTGCAGCTTATTCAGCCAATTCTGCCTACTTAGACAGGAAGAGACCACCTGAAATACATGTACACCAACTAAACACAGATCATTTTGTTATTGCATGTTGTTTAGGGGGGAGTTTTTTTTAGTATACCATTTTTTAGTATACCATAGTATATATATATTTTTTAGAGTATACCATAATAATATACAGGTGTCAAAAATGTATTTTTAAATTTTGGTAAATAATGGTGTGGTTATCTCCGCAAAATGTGTGTCTAAAATGGTTTCCTAGGCTGAGATGTGTGAAATGTCTTTGATGTTTTTGACAATCAAGTTAACGAAAGAAAAGTGGTGTGGAACAAGTTTTTGTGACAAATGCTGTAGGTAGGAATCAAACCCTAATCTTCCAGACAGGGTGGTGCTCAACCGCTGAACTACCAGGAAGAGGAGTACTAAGAGACGGATGAAGTATGAACTCAACATACCTTGAATGCCTTTACTGTGGTATTCAGTTAAATGATACAAAAATGGCTTAAAGATTCAACAAAGAGTACTAAATTTTCACAGTAGCTGGCTAACAAACATGGAAGGCTCAAGACTGAACACCAGCGTATTGACTAGGCTTAACATAAATAGAGAAAAACAAGTGAAAACAATCTGATTGGCAACTAAACTAGAAAACCCCAAGATCAAACGGCTTTCTAGTTGCCGGAAAGGTCAGTTTTACAGTCTTACAGCAGCTAGTCTGCTAGGAATGGCTCCTGATGTTCTTTGAACCACAGTTTGGGTAGCAGCATTGGAAAAGATACTTGGCTTTTCCACAGAGCAGTCGGAAGTCCAGCAGCCAATGAACAGTGTATGTTGGTTGACTGCCGATGATGTCTGGCACATGGGGTAGGGATTGGAGATAGAGGGACAAGAGACATGATGTGAGAGATGGGAGGAATGCGCATTGATCTGGGCAGCAAGAGTCAGCAAGAAACAGGGTTAATCTTTCAGAAGATCTTGAACGGACCGATGAAATGAGAGGCCAGTTTCTGAGACTCAACTGGAAGTAGGAGATCCCTTGTTGAACCAAACCCTCTGACCTGGACAGAGTAGTGGCATAGGACTGTGTCCTGATTAGCCTATTCCTGTTGATTATCTATATACAGCAGGGCTTTCCTTGCACTCCACCAGGCAAGTTGGCATCTCTGGACCAGTTGCATTGCAGATGGTACAAAGACCTCAGACTCCAGCTCCAGAAAAAGGGGGAACACAAACAGGCATTCAAACGGGGGAAATATCTACAGAGGAAGAAAACTAGGTGTTGTGAGTGAACTGTATCCAAATCAAGGGTCTTCTACTGGTTAACCCTCTCTGTTTAACCATTAGATTGAGGGTGAAAACTAGATGACAGGCTGATGGATTCTTCAATAAAACAACTGAAAGCATTTAAAAATAGGGAAGTTAACCATAACTTCAACTGGCTGGCTGGCAGTGGGTAGCTTAGTGTGGCACCTTCTCCAGCCAGTGTCTTCATTCTTCAAGTGCCAACTTTGAGAAGAGACAAAACAGCTCCACACCCTAAGTCTGCGGCATCTACATCCACTATAAAGGGCAACTAATAATCCTGGAAGGTTAGTATGGGTGTGCAACTATTGCTGCTTTAGCTGTTTAAATGCCCTGTCAGCCTTCTCTGTCTCCTTAGTCATAGACGCTGCCTAGAGGTCTTCGTAGTAAGATTAGTAAGTGGTTCTGCAATGGTGCTAGTTAGTTTGAAAAATTGGGCAAAACCTAGGAAGGATTGGACCTGTTTGACAGAGCAGGGTTATGACTGAGACACTAACCAGCCTAATTGGCATTACTTGATATTCATAATGGCCAGTAGGGGTGTTGAAGGCAGTCTTGTGAAGGCATAAGGTGTTGTAGAGACCCAGTTTGGTGAAGATTGTTGCACTTTGAAGAAGTTCAAATGTGACGTGAAGTTAAAGTGACGTGTGGCCAAGTATGGTGCCTTATACTCCAAATTTGTGCTCTGCATTTAACCCATCCAAGTGCACACACATGGTAGTGAACACACACCCAGAACAGTGGGCAGCCATTTTTGCTGCGTCATCCGGCACAGTCATAGGATCTATAGCAGATCTTCCTGCAGACTTACAGTGTCATGAAACCTTAAAACACATTTTTTGAGATGTTAAGATATATGAACAGGTTGCACATAAGTGAAAACAACAACAGCACTCCTTATGTCAATTATTAAGGGAAAAAAATTAAGGTTATTATTTTCAATTTTTGGAGCAATTTCGGTCTTCCGGTTCAAAAAGCAAAGTTGAACCAACGTCACAAAAAGTGACATATATGCGTTAATTTGCAGTGGTGATTGGCTGCCGTGGCTGGAGAGTACGCATCTATGTCATCAGTTTTCCGAGCTTTTCTCAGTATTATTCATGAGAATGAACTCTTATGATCCAATCACTGCACTGTATTATGCAAGAGGTTGTATTACAGCAGAGAATTCAAATCTCATGAAAGAGCTTCCGCGCTGTCCACTCACCTCTGTAACAATATTTAATATGTAACAACAAGTGGAGCGCGCATAAGAGAGCAGTTTCTACGCAGAACGCTGCGATGAGAACACTCACTGCGTGATGAGAACACTCGCTGCGCAGATCATAGTTCATATCCGGACTGGAGCAAGCCTGTTTCAAGTCTATGCGAACATATTTCATATTCTCTCATGCTCCGAACATGAATCAGCACTGTGTTTGCGCACATAGCATGTCTTCTTCAAATGAAATACTCGCAAATAAGGGCACTGATACAGCAGTACGTCTGATCATGAATGCGATGACACGATGGATTATTGTGATACACAGCAGACAATGATATCGACCGAAAATCCAAAGTAGAGTAAACAAAAAGTAACTGTCTTATTATTTCTGTTTCAAAGATATTTTAATATTCATTCGTCTGTATAATGAGGGTGTTGTAGGTCTGTGTTTTCTCCCCTCTTCCCACCCTTTACACTCCCACTTTTCCAAAGTTTTACACGCCCATTTCTGGAGTCTTTTTCAGATCTAAGGTGTGAAAGACCAGTGCTGAAACAGGGCGATTTCATGACACTTTAAGTTCCAACCTTGCTCTAACACACTAGATGGTTCAGGTGTGTTTGATTAGGGTTGGAGCTAAACCCTGCAGGATGATAGCCCCCCAGGAGCAGGGTTGGCTCCCCTTGGTCTATTGGGTGGAAAAGTCACTGCACTACTTCGGAAGAGTCCAGCAACACTGGAGAAGCATGTGACAAATCAGAGGAGTCGCTACTGGTTCGGGATTAACACAGTAGTTTGAGAGGATGGCAGAGTAACAAGAAGCATAACAGTCAGAGCTCCATCTAGTCCCAGATCCAGAGGACCAATTAATCTGCGTCATCTAAGGATTAGGGAAACTCAGGTCAGTTAATTAATTAAGAAAAAAAATGAATTTCTGCATTATTGTAATGAAGAGTCAGCAGAGTGAGGATCCAACTGTAGCTTTATTGACAATATGATCAGAATGATACAAGGTAAAGAGACAGCAAAAGGTTGGGGCAGGCAGCTTACAATCACAGTCCAAAAAACAGGCAATAAGTCGGGGCAGGCAGCAGAGAATCAAACATGAGGAAACAGTCCAAGATCAAACACAGAAAGATAATCCACAAGGTAAACGCTCAGAAATAAGTAGGGATGGGTATCGTTAAGGTTTTAACGGTATTACTACTCTTACCGATACCGCTTATCGATCCGGTACTTTAACGGTATTCTTATCGGTACTTTTTGATATATATATATGAGACAGATTAGGAGCTGAATTAACATTGCTTTATATTCTGAAATGTAAAATAAATATTTAATTAAATGAATATAAAACATCAATTTGTAAATGCATTTTTAGTGTTTTATATACATAAGATAAGATACAGTAAGAACATGAACAAAGAAACAAAGTTAAAAAAAACTGACAAGTATAATAAAACAAATATACAAATGAAATGAAATAAACAGTGCTTTCATTTTTCCATGAAGGTCTACTAATATTAATGTTCAGGTAAGTAATAGTTACAAAATAAATCTAAAAAGTAATCAAATGTAAATGAACACTGCATAGTTTTCACTGTATGTATTGATAGATTAATGCTTATTAAAGCTATAACGTTATTCAGATTAAGAGCTGTGGGGGATTTTCTCTCACATTTTGTTCTTTGATTAACATTGATGAAGCGCCAGTCTGTCACTTTAAGACAATATATTGACACGCATCGGATTTTCTCCCAACTGTTCTGGTCCACTTAAGTCATAAACGGTGTTTAAGTGAATACTCTCGTAGCCGGCCATTTGGACATATTTTGTGTGTATTTGATCGTTTGGACGCGCCCGAAGTTCAAAGTGTAATTTGCCTGTCGGTTTTGGAGCGCGCCGTGCGCGCGCACACACACACACACACACGTTTGTTTTGCTATACTTGTGGGGACTTCCATAGGCATAATGGTCTTTGTACTGTACAGACCGTATATTCTATTGCCCTACACCAACCCTACACCTAAACTTAGCCCTCATAGGAGACTTTTTGCATTTTAAGATAAACTTCATTTAGTATTTTTAATAATTTATTTCCCTTGTGAGGACCGGCCAAATGTCCTCACAAAGTCAAAAATCTCAGGCTTTACTATCCTTGTGGGGACATCTGGTCCTCACTCACACACACACACACACACACACACACACACACACACTTCAGCCTGGGGAACAGAGTCTCTCACGCGGATTGTACTTTCTACGTTTTATTATCAAACATGTCCCGCAATTTAGCAACAGTAAAGACGGCATCTTACAACAATCACCGATGATGATTCTGACGTTAAGTTTTGGTTAGGGAGGAACGAATGCGCGCCGCTGTAAAGGGATGGAAGTTGTGCTAGAAGAAACGCGGCTATAATCATTAGAAGCCAAAATCGAAAGAAAAAAAAAAGCTTATCTTAATATAACAGCCACAGGCTTAAATCGTAAGCAGATGTTTGAATAGTTAGGTCTCTCATCATAATTAAACAGGGCTTTCATGTTGCGCGTGCTGAAGCTCCTCCACGTGAGCGCGATCTCGCTTCTGAATTGCGAATAGCAAAAATGCATAATAGACAAATGTTTGAATATTATTGCACATTAAAACAGCTGGCAACTCTGGTGAGAGAGAATTTGCAAGATAATGTGTTTATATAGCAACAATAAATGTATGTGTGTTTTCTTAATTTCTCCAGTACCGACAGCAGAACCGATAACGTCAGAGCTTATCGATACTCCGGTCTTTCATAATTTAGCCCCGAGACCGATTTAATACCGAGTTTCGGTACCCATTCCTAGAAATAAGCACTGTAGCAAAGCAAGACTTCGCAATGAGTGTACGTGTGCACAGTGCTTATATGCGTGTGTGCGTGATGAGGTGCAGGTGTGTGTGCAATCAGTCCCAGGTATGAGGGCTTATGGGAAATGCAGTCCAGATCAAAGAAGTCAGTTTTCGGGTGAAAGCTCCCTCTGGTGGTGCGAGGAAGGCAGTACGGGAGTCTCACTTGTAACAGAGACCCCACCCTGCGAGCGGCTCCTGACACGAGGAGGCAAACGACGCGGGGGTCTTCCATGTGGTCGAGAGGCCGGCTTTTCCGGATGCATCCTAAGAAACTCCTCCATGAGTATGGAGTCGTACCCCATACTCCTCCAGGCCGTACCCCTCCCAGTCAACCAGATACTGAAGTATACCACCCTGGCGCCTGGAGTCGAGTAGTTCACAAACCTGGTACACCTCCTCGTCGTCGACCAGAATGGGCGGGGGTGTTTGGACCTCGGCTCCCTCCTCCTGCACTCCTCTCAGACCACCAGCGGGTTTCAACAGCGAAACATGAAAAGTGGGAGAAATCCGATATTTAGCAGGCAAATCTAGACAAAATGAAACTGGAGTAATTTGTTTGATAATTTTGAATGGACCAACATACCTAGGACTGAGTTTCTTGCATGGAAGTCTGAGGCGAATGTCTCTGGTGGATAGCCAAACCCACTGACCCAGGGTATATTCAGGACTGGGACGACGGTGGTGGTTGACCTGTTCCTCTTGTCTCCTCACAGCTTGCTGTAAGTGGGTGTGTGCTCGATTCCCAGTCTCCTCGCGGCGCCGCAGCCATTCAGTGACTGAGGGAAGGTCTGACGGTTCACCAGACCATGGGAACAAGTCAAGTCAAGTCAAGTCACCTTTATTTATATAGCGCTTTTAACAATACAAATTGTGACAAAGCAACTGCACAATATCAAAATGGGAAAATAGTGTCAATAATGTAAAATGACAAGATTAAACACTCAATTTTCAGTTAAAGGCATTTCATTATTGAATTCAGTGATGGCATCGTCCAGCTCAGTTCAGTTCAAAAAGTTTCTGTTCAATCAAGTCGACGATATTGCTGGAAATTAAGTGTCCCCAACTAAGCAAGCCAGAGGCGACAGCGGCAAGGAACCAAAACTCCATTGGTGACAGAACGGAGAAAAAAACCTTGGGAGAAACCAGGCTCAGTCGGGGGGCCATTTCTCCTCTGGCCAGACGACACAGCAGTTCAATTCCAACTGCTGCAAAGTCAGATTGGAGGGCTCAACTGGTTCCCGAGGTCTTTTCCTGATGGCTGTCTAGGTGACGGGGTCCTCACTGGGGGGTCTGTCTCTGGGGCTCATCTAGGTGTTCTGGTCTCCGCTGACGTTCAGGGCTGTAGAGGTCGTCTCTAGGTGCTGATCCACCATCTGATCTGGTGAATGCAGTGACCTCGGAATAAGAAAGAAACAAACTAATATTAGCGTAGATGTCAATCTTTTTACGATGTAACAAGTACATCATGTGTTATGGGAAGTGTTCCCGGTTCCAATAACTGGGAGGTTGGTAGTCTAAGACGCACTTGAAAGGAGTTAGACCAGTGGCAGGTTTCTGAAGTGAATTTTGTGCATTTTCGGGAAGTCTTGGATGTGTTACATTCTGTGCACTTGTTTACAAATGTCACAGCCACCAGAACCGATTCTTAAGGAGATGAAGAGTAGCTGTCCGGAGCTGGGAGTAGCATGTACTTGGTGGATGAGTTTGTTTCTAAGTGGTTCGGGGACAAAGGTGAGTTCATGTGGACATACAGGTGCATCTCAATAAATTAGAATGTCGTGAAAAAGTTCATTTTTTCTTGTAATTTATTTCAAAAAGTGAAACTTTCATATATTTTAGATTCATTACATGTAAAGTAAAACATTTCAAAAGTTTTTTTTGTTTTAATTTTGATGATTAGAGCTTACAGCTCATGAAAGTCAAAAATCAGTATCTCAAAATATTAGAATATTTACATTTGAGTTTCAATTAATGACCATCCCTACAGTATAAATTCTGGGTATCTCTTGTTCTTTGAAACCACAATAATGGAGAAGACTGCTGACTTGGCAATGATCCAGAAGACGAACATTGACACCCTCCACAAAGAGGGTAAGTCACAGAGGGTCATTACTGAAAGGTGTGGCTGTTTACAGAGTGCTGTATCAAAGCATATTAAATGCAAAGTTGACTGGAAGGAAGAATTTGGGTAGGAAAAGGTGCACAAGCAACAGGGATGACTGCAAGCTTGAGAATACAGTCAAGCAAAGCTGATTCAAACACTTGGGAGAGCTTCACAAGGAGTGGACTGAAGCTGGAGTCAGTGCATCAAGAGTCACCACGCTCAGACGTCTTCAGGAAAAGAGCTACCAAGCCACTTCTGAACCAGAGACAACGTCAGAAGCGTCTTACCTGGGCTGTGGAGAAAAATAACTGGACTGTTGCTCAGTGGTCCAAAGTCCTCTTTTCAGATGAAAGTAAATTTTGCATTTCATTTGGAAATCAATCCATGTTGCTTGAAGTCCAGTGTGAAGTTTCCACAGTCAGTGATGATTTGGGCTGCCATGTCATCTGCTGGTGTTGGTCCACTGTGTTTTCTGAAGTCCAGTCAATGCAGCCATCTACCAGGAAATTTTAGAGCACTTCATGCTTCCTTCTGCTGACAAGCTTTATGGAGATGCTGATTTCATTTTCCAACAGGACTTGGCACCTGCCCACACTGCCAAAGGTACCAAAAGCTGGTTCAATGACCATGGTGTTACTGTGCTTGATTGGCCAGCAAACTCGCCTGACCTGAACCCCATAGAGAATCTATGAGGTATTGTCAAGAGGAAGATGAGAGACACCAGACCCAACAATGCAGATGACCTGAAGGCCACTGTCAAAGAAACCTGGGCTTCCATACCACCTCAGCAGTGCCACAAACTGATCACCTCCATGCCACGCCGAATTGAGGCAGTAATTAAAGCAAAAGGAGCCCCTACCAAGTATTGAGTACATATACAGTAAATGAACATACTTTCCAGAAGGCCAACAATTCACTAAAAATGTTTTTTTTATTGGTCTTATGAAGTATTCTAATTTGTTGATAGTGAATTGGTGGGTTTGTGTTAAATGTGAGCCTAAATCATCACAATTAAAAGAACTAAAGACTTAAAGTATTTCAGTCTGTGTGCATTGAATTTATTTAATACAGGAGTTTCACAATTTGAGTTGAATTACTGAAATAAATGAACTTTTCCACGACATTCTAATTTATTGAGATTCACCTGTACTTGTGGTGGAGTACATTGTGCATTGGCCTGATTGATTTCTGTCCCACTGGACAGGTGCTACTAGCAGGTTTTCGGGAATGAGTCTCTCCTCTACCTTGGAGTGATTTGTTGCCTCAGTCAATCGTGACAATGCGTCGGCCTTGGCATTCTTGGAGCCGGGTCTGTATGTGACTGTGAAATTAAACCGAGTGAAGAATAGAGCCCATCTTGCCTGTCGGGTATTCAGTCGTTTAGCTGAGCGTAAGTATTCTAAATTCTTGTGATCTGTTACGGGAGCCGTACAGTTTTAATAGCCAAGTATACACTTTCTCTGTTCTGCTACGTTTGGCAAACTGTGCCTTTTTAAAGTATACTAAGTGGACTTTGGTGTTTTAGATGCATGGAGATTTTGTGAAGAATTTTCTGATTCCCCAGCAAACAGTACATAACACTGTCATCATGTTCTGACTTCAGCGATGCTGCCACTCCAAAAATGTAGTTGGTCTATGAATAGAGATTCTTGGAGCCATCAGAGGTGAGGGAGTGAGGTCACCTGCAACACTGGGAGTGAACAAGAGAACATAATAAACAAAGACTTTCAAACAACAGGAGTAATGCTAGTTCACTCCACTGCTTGCTACCATTATGTTCTGACAAGTAATCAATCTTATTTCATTTTAATTTTCAAACAGAATTCCCATTTCCCACTGTCCCGCCAACCCCAACTCCCTCACGGACAAAACACAAGTTTGTTGTGGAGGGAAAGAACCTCACCTTCCGCTGTGGTAAGAAGATAGCTGCCAAGAAAGGCAAAATCCAGTGAGTTCTTGCTTTTCTACACAGATTGTTATAGTAACTCTGACTGGTTTCCATACCCATGCTGATTCTGAAAAGTACAGTGCCTATAAAAATGATTTGCCCCTTAGTGATTTTCATGGTTTATTGTTCTACAACATTGAACCAAAGAGGATTTCACTTGGTGTTTTTGACACAGAAATATTCACCCCCTTAAGGTGGTCACACACCAGATGAAAATGCAGCACAGAGCCGCACCACGGCTAGGACAACGCACAGGTATCGCAAACATTGCATTCAGTTCAAGGTAGTAGTCCAAAACAGTTACTCCAGTCACCAAACAGACAAAAGTTCACTTCAAGAATGAACAAAGCGGTGTCGATGAGTTTTAAAAAAAAAAAAACTGGGCAAACGGACAGAGAAAGTGTAATCTATATTATTTTGGCTTTCTGTATGATGCATATGGACTTTATTCAAGCCACAGAAAGATGTGTGTTCCTGAAAAAATGCACAATACGTGATGTTCCAGAATAGGGTGAAGTCATTATGTGCATTAACGATAATTTGGGACAAATGTGATTTAATGGAAAACTATGTGAATGGCGCTCTGTGGAGTGGCAGGATTTTGAACAGTGTCCTGAGCCATAGCTGGGCTCCATGGACAGATACAGAGTGGAACCACCTGTGAGAGTAAATTATAGAAAACAATATCACTGCTTCTCGCCCAGTGTGCAACCCCCTTAAGTCAATATTTGGTACTGTAGATGCCATTCCAGCCACGAGTCTGCTGGCCCTCCTAGGAGCGCACACTCCTGCCTGATAAAATGGTCTGGGCATATTTTTATGCAAATTACTTAGCCCAAACATGTGGCCTAGGATAATCATTAAATTCATGCGTGGATGCACCTGTAGTGAATCTTAAATACCTTTTTATTATTATGAGAAGCGTTTGTACTTGTTTAAACCAGGGCTGGGCAACTCTGGCCCTCTAGAGGTCCACTGTACTGCAGTTTCATTCTTATGCAATTGGTTATTTTGGACTTTATCTTTGTAATTCTTTTAGATCACATTTTCCAACCCAGTTTTGGAGGCACACCAACAGTTCACATTTCGGATGTCTCCCTTATATGACCAATCCATTTCAGATCCATTTCAAAGTCTCTACTAACAAGATCATGAGTTGAAAATGTGTACTGTTGGTGTGCCTCCAGGAGCTATTTTCTGCCAATCACTTAATTCCTCTTGAGACTCAATGCTGTAAAACAAACATGAAGAAGTCTTTTACAAGCTCTTTATATGATGTCAATCCTGAAGACTTCCAAGATTTGTTTGGAATCTGGGTGTTTTCAGAGAGAAAATGTTTTAAAGCATAAATGACATTTGTGTTTGTTTAGAAATGTCCTAACCTGAAGCATTCTCTCACACTGATAGTTGGTATAAAGACGGCGAGCTTCTGGACTTCTCTCATCCCGGCTACATTTCCCTGAAAGATGACCACATCACTATTGTGGCAAATGCCATCAATGAGGGCACATACACCTGCATCGTGAGGAAGAAGAACAAGGTGCTGACCACGTACTCTTGGAGGGTACGAGTGCGCTTCTGAGGACCTAAGATGCTCCTAGAGCGCGAATTATATCCGAGTTAGCTCAGACCAGATCCACAGCAGCATCCTCTCATGCCTGTCTCCTGATTGGAAGAGAAGGTTCTGACATCACTCGTATCAGGATAACTGTAGCATCGAGGAAACCACGGGATCAGGGTTAAAGTTCACCACAGCACTGTGGAACATCACTCACTTGGGCACATACTCATGTCAGTTCATGCATACACAAAGCCAAATGTTTTCATATTAGGGTTCTTACTTGTGTGTGTTGTAAATACATTTCTTATTTTCCAAATAAAACAATTTATTCTGTCATTTGAAGCTTTTAATTAATTCAGAATGACATGACAACATTGAAATCCATAAAAAAATTGGTGAAGTTTGGGGGGAAGATACAGTGGGGTCTAAAAAGTCTGAAAACGCTGGTGAAACGGCTTCATTCTTGAAAATGAAAAATTGAATTACAAATAATTAAACTGAAAAAGTACATACGTTTCTAAATGCCTTGCTATATTGTCTCTCTTATGCTTTAATGACAACAGAAGTAGAGATAGCATGAACAAAACCTGATGATTCATGATATCCAGCATGAGATGTTATTATTCTTTACATTTAATCTTAAAACATGGATTTCTTGCTTAAAAATGTCCAATGTTTCCTTACTTTTGGACTCCACTGTATGCTGTAGTATATCCAAGTCTCTTTTCATATTATCATATTACACAGCTGACCAACATGACTCTCGCTGTATTCCACTAGCATTTTCTTTTCATAGACAAAATAATCAGCTGTAAAAAATACTGGTAGTGATCCAAAGCTTATTCTAGGTGATTTCAATTCATTTCTAAACCAAAGGGGTACTCAGTCCGTTTCTTATCCATCTTAACTTATGCTGATATTAATTTTCACCTTGTGTAAGATGCCACCCATCAGCACACTGGCTCGCATTATATGCCGCAGAACATTTATTTGGAAACTTGTAGACATGGCAGCAATTTAAAGAGTGGAAAGGCTAGTGGAAAAAAAATGGTCATGAAGGTAGACGGCTCACTCCTGAATTCCCCTTTTACAGCTGGAAACAAACGATTAGAGACCTTATATAATGTGAGGAGCAAGTGGGGTTTTCACTTTAGAAAAATGACTTGGAGATTTCTCTGCTAAAGAATATTCAGGAGATTTTCTCACACAAAAGAATATTCTGCTATATTGTTCCAAACCCATAGGACACAGTGCAGAACACAAAAGGAAGATTTTTGAAGAATATGATGGCTGATCTTCCATATACTGAAAGTGAAGGGAGACTGGGTCTGTCAAGCTCCAAAATGACAAAAAAACATTCAAGTTTCAAACCCAAACAAAACACAAAGGTGAGACTCAAATGCTACATTCATGATCTTTCAAAGTCTGATCATTTCTTTATTACTTTTAATTTACACCTTCCTTCTTGTGTTTCACCAACCGCTCTGCCAGTTTTATTCAGACGAAACCTGTTCCCTTTCTCCCTCCCACCTCTCATCTGTTGTGTGATCCTTTTTCCCTCTCCCACCCAGTTCTCATCAATGGATGTGAATACTGCCACAGACACCTTATGCTCCATTTTAACATCCTGTCTAGACAATATCGGCCTCTCTTCTCAGGACAGCGCGTACTAGCCGCTCCAACCTCTGGTTATCTGATGTTCTCCTTGAACATCGATTCAAGCTCAAGGCTGCAGAGAGAAAATGGTACAAATCAAAAGGTCAAGTTTTTAGCGTTACACATTCAAGAACTCAGACCAACCACATCCACAGCTAACATCTCTCCTTCTTCGCTGTCCTTAAAGAAGCAGAAGTATCTTAACTTCTCCTCTGTGCCCCAACTTCATCCTACCACCATCTTTCATTTCAACCTATCCTACCTCTAGACCACACCTTCTGCAAGCAATCTCTCCTACACTTTTACCTGCACTCACACATCATCAACACCCCAACGCTTTCAAGCAACCTCAGGTAACCCCACTGCTCAAAAACCCCAGAATATACACCTCAGAAGTAGAAAGTTACAGACCTGTGTCTCTTTTCCCATTCGTAGCAAAAATCCTTGAGTGAGTTGTTTTCAACCAGGTATCATCTATCTTTACTCAGAATGACCTGCTGGACATTAATCAGTCACAATTAAAAAAAAATTGCCACTCAACTGAGACTGCATTACTGTCAGTCACTGAAGCCCTGCTGATTGCGAAAGCGGATTCCAAATCATTAGTTAGATCTGTCTGCAGGTTTCAACACTAACCATCAGATCCTTCTGTCCACCCTTTCATCATTGGGAATAAAAGGGACTCCACTTCTCTCGTTTGAATCCGATCTAACAGGTAGGTCTTTCAGGGTGGCCTGGAGAGGAAAGGTATCCAAAGAATATCATCTGGTCACGGGGGTTCCTCAGGGATCCGTTCTTGGACCTCTCCTCTTCTCCATATACACTACATATACACAGTGTTCCTGTGGCTCAGTGGTAGAGCATTGCGTTAGCAGCGCAAAAGGTTGTGGGTTCAATTCCCAGGGAACACACATACTGAGAAAAAAAATGTATAGCCTGTATAGTAAGTCGCTTTGGATAAAAGCGTCTGCTAAATGCATAAATGTACATCACTGGGACCCATAATATAGACACATGGCTTCTCCTACCACTGCTATGCTGATCACACACATTCCAACCAGATGATCCAACGGTAGCTGCATGGATCTCAGGCTGCCTGGCGAACATCTTGGCATGGATGAAAGAACATCACCATCCAGCTAGGTTCATCAACAATTACCCCCATCAAGTTCTTGGTGTAATCTTTGATGACCAGCTGACTTTCAAAGACTAGTCTCGTGTAGCCAGACCTTCAGAATGATGGCAGAAGGTCTGGGAACCTTGGCTGCCAGAGAGGCCATATGACTGACAGGTAAAGCAACCAATCACGTTTTGTTTTGTGCCGCGTCATGTTTAAGGGTGACAATAACAGACCGGTGTGTAAAACTCTTGGACATATTTTAAAGATTCTATGCTGCGAACTTGAAATATTTCACATACTTTTGAAAATTCACCGTTTAGTTGATCCTGATAAGCGCTAATCGTCACAGTTGTAAACACAACAGCTTTCTTCTTCTTTAATGAGAGGGTTTGGCATCACGGCAGAACATTTCCAGGCAGAACGTTAAAGAACACGACACACATCTCCCGGAAATCCTGTATAATTCAACCAATCCGATGACGACTTAGAAACTCCTGAAGTTCTTCCAGTAAAGTGTGCCATATGCATCAGACATTCAGTCAATGGTCCGTGGGCATGACGTCTGAGGCTGAGACTATTCAAAGACCACATTGCAAAGACGGCTCGATCATGCTGGTTTGCATTGCACAACATCAGGAAGATTAGGCCCTTCGTAATGGGGCATGCTATAAAACTTTTCATCTAAACCCTTGTCATTTCTAGACTAGTTTTCAACGATCCCAAAAGGGCCCATGTCACATCTCTCTTTATCTCCTTGCACTGGCGACCGGTTGCGGATCGCATCAAGTTCAAGACACTGATGCTTGCATACAGAACAGCCACAGGCTCAGCATCCTTTTACTTCCACTCACTCTTACGAATCTACAGCCCCTCCAGAAGTCTGAGATCGACTAGTGAGCGACACCTTGTGGTACCGTCACAGAGAGGCACAAAATCACGTTCCAGAATGTTTTCGTTCACTGTTCCTGGCCGGTAGAATGATATTCCCACCTCCATCTGGAACAACTAATTCCTTACAATATTCAAGTGACAGCTGAAAACTCATCTCTTCCATGAGCACTTAACGGCATCCTACTGACATTTCCATGCCAAAAAAAAAATCAAAAAATCCTATGTCCCTATTTTTTGCCTGTACTGTTCTAAACAATTTCTGAAACTTGTATTGCTGGTGCTTATAATAAATTGTCTGCTGTGTTCCTCATTTGTAAGTCACCTTGGAAAATGGCGTCTGCTAAATGAATAAATGTCATAAGCTTAAGCCCAAAATTAACACCATTATTCCTTGACATTCATCTCCTCTACTGTGGCTTTCAAAACATTTGTTTAAGATAAGTGAAAACCAATTAGCTTTGGCTTTTATGCAGAATTTTTTTGTAGTACATATGACTTTTGCAGTCAGTTCCAAAATTTTGGCAGAGGGGAAGATTATTAGTGAATATGGACTCAAATAAGGACAAAGAACCACCTGATGCGAAGATTAGTGCAATTCAATAGTGTAATACAAAACCAGCCATGGATTATCTTGCTTATAGCACATTTATTCCGAACGCTAATCAAACATTGAACTTGTGGTGAACAGTACATTCCAGGACCCAGTTTATGGAGGGGCCCCTCTCTGACCACAACAGTGAAAGGTTTTTGATTGGATCTTGGTGGACTAACATAAGCAAACTAGGACCATGGTCAGACACCTCTTAGAGGGCAAGAAGAATACCACTGGTACCTAGCCCGGGAAGGATAGGATTTCCCATTGGTCCACATGAAGTTTCTGCCCTTCACCCATCTAGAGACTGATTCCCAAGGTTTTGGCCCGTAACTGACATAAAATATCCTTAAGATCTCTGGATGCAGCAGCAGTGGGTGAAACAAAGAGATCACAGAGATCCATCCAAATCCATTCATAACTATGTTTTCATGAACCCCAAAACACCTATTTCATTCTTACTCAGAAGAATAAGTATTCTCAACAACAGCTATGTGTAGCTCAACATTTTACACAAATTCAGCGGTTAACAGTCAAATGAAAGTACGCATGACAGTTAAAGTGTTTTCCCATCACATTTGATCTTTATTCATTTAGAATATTGCCAAAGGTCTTCTGGTTGTGTTTTGGAAAGTGAGAAATGCACTTGTGACACTTTCGTAATGTGTGTTTGGACTATGCAAATAAGTTCCACAGGAGGAAAGAAGGGTGGGGCACACTGTGTTCCCCCGCTCTGATGGAAACATCCAATCACAGCATGGAAATGGAGAAGCACAAAATTGTATTCTCCTCCTCATCGTAAAGGGATAAAAGTACCGTTTCAACAGACATTCCTTGTTCTGAGTCTCCAGCCTGTGTGGTAGGAGGCAATCGTAGAACAACAAGTGTATAAGTGAAAGTGAAGTGACGTGTGGCCAACTATGGTGACCCATACTCGGAATTTGTGCTCTACTCGGCGCCCGGGTAGCAGTTGGGGGTACGGTGCCTTGCTCAAGGGTCTCACCTCAGTCGTGGTATTGAAGGTGGGAGAGAGCACTGGTCATTCACTCCCCCACCTACAATCCCTACCGGACCTGAGACTCGAACCCACGACATTCGGGTTACAAGTCCGACTCTCTAACCATTAGGCCACGACTGCCCCTGTGAAGGTGAGACACTAACAGTAACACCCAGTTCTGAGTCTCTGGCCAGTGAGGGAGAGATGTCAACAGATAAAGCTCTGAGCCTCTTTTGGGGGCAGCAACAGATACGACCACTTTCTGAGCCTGCAGCCCATGAGGGAAGAGGCAATAACAGATACCCTATGCTCAAAGTCTTTATCCAGCGAGACAACCATAGATGCAGCACATCCAGAGTCTCCATCCTAGAGAGACAAAAGCGGATTTAGCAAGTTCTGCGTCTCTAGCCCAGAGAGGTAGAAGACATACAGACATTCGTGACAAGATTAAGCTTTGGTGAGCAAACCTTCACTTCAAGATACTTTCATCTGTGTATTCCAGATCAAGGACCTTCTGCACCTCCTCCAGGGCCACATCTGTGTTCCAGATGTTAGGACCCTTTGGTGCTCCAGGAGATCAGCATCCTACATGTGAAGTTTCAGAGAAGCAACAGTTTATCTGTCCACAAGATAACATAACTCTGCCATTGCAAACTTCATCACTTGCATTTTATTCCCCTCCAGAAGCTTGCGTTCTGCAAGTGAACGACGTCTTGTGGTGCCATCCCAAAGAGGTACCAAATCACTCTCACGGACCTTTTCCTGGACTGTGTCCAGCTGGTGGAATGACCTCCCGATCTCAATTCCAACAGCTGAGTCTTTAGCCATTTTCAAAAAACATCTAAAAGACACATCTTTTTCGCCAGCACCTGACTAACTAATACTAGCACTTACCTATTCTATTTAATTAAAAATTCCTAGCTACGTGTACTGTGCTAGACTAACTGAGACTTGTCATGGCACTTGTATACTGTTGCTCTCTCGATGGTCTGATTGCTTCTATTGTTCTCCTCATTTGTACGTCGCTTTGGATAAAAGCGTCTGCTAAATGATTAAATGTAAATGTATTCATTTAGTGGTTGTTGATTACTCGTTTATATTTTTTTAATGAAATTTTATTACACCTGTCTTCCTTGTGTTAATAATACAGTAAGATGTTCTACAAGTTAGATATCCCACCAATCTTTCAGATAAATCAGTTGACCAATTCCCTTTAGTTTGCATCATTCTAAATGATGGGAGCAGGAGCGGTTCTAGGATTTCATCTTTAGGAGGGCTTAGCCCTCAGAGAGACCATTAGATACAACGATACAAATGACCTAAATAAACAGTATTTTACTGTGCTTATGAAAACTGTATTACTGTATTAAGTAAATTGACAATTATCTATTAAAATTACAGAAGTTACTTAGTTAAGAGCAGTGAGTGATTCTCATGGTTTTCTTTTCTTGTTTAATTAACATTATTAGCCTAATATAAGAAATGCATGGATCCGTTATACTGACACACATCCAATATTTTCTTAACTGTTAGACATAACCGACTGTGTTTACTTGGATACTCGTCAGGACAGCCATTGTGACATAATATTGTGTGTATTTGCTCGAGAAGATGCGAAAGTGAATGACCCGATCTCATGAAAGTGCGTTTCAATGGCACGATTTTCTGTTTCTATTTGGTGTGTTATTTTAACGTAGAAACTTTGGCGTGCATATGAGACGCTATGGTTAGGTTAGGGGTGTGTGTATCATAAGCATGCCGAAGTCAGTTTCTGTGTATAAATAGCACACCAAATAGAAACAGAGAAAATCGTGCCATTGAAACACATTTTCATGAGACCAGGCTGCGATTTGGTACTGGCAGTGAAGTGCCTCTCAGTGTGCGCGCGCTTCATTCAAATGTGTGCGTGCACATTAACGATCTATCACAGCGCGTGAGTACCACATTGAGATCGATAAACCAGCCAGAATGATAAACTTTCTTGAGGACGCAACACTGGCCTGATCATTCAGATAGCTGATTATAGTTTTTAGGGGGGCTGAGACGACAAATAGGGGGGCTGAAGCCTACTTAAAAAGGGTCTAGAACCGCCCCTGGTTGGGAGTGTTCTCATATCAACAAGGTAAAAGTCCTGGTGCCCCAAACTAAGAGAGGTGGAAGTGCTCATCTGATGTACTTATAACTAGGGCTGCACGATTAATCACATGTGATATTCATGTGCATCTCATCAGTAAAGCCGGTTCTGTGATTAGTAGTAAATCTCCATCACCTGCTTTCAGATGGAGCAGCATTTACTACACAGAGCCATAGTTCAGACAAGCTACGCAAAATAAAAATATCACAGACGATATAATCACGCGATTATGAAATCAAAGATATCATCTGTGATAATGACAGCTGTTTGTGTAGCTTCTCAGTGAACTACGGCTCTGTGTAGTAAATGCTGCTCCATCTGAAAGCAGGTGAAAATACCACATTTAATAACATGTTTTTACTCCAAACTCACTTCATAACGTCTGTTTGAAATAAATCCTTCTGTGAGATGATGTGGTTCTTACACAGAATAAGGCACGCAATATTTCATAGTATTCTAAGCAGTGATAAAGGCATTGCATTATTATATACTTTATTATTAGGGAAATGATAATAATAATAACTCAGATAAATCATATATTGTCGTAGTCGTGTTTATGAGTCACGTTGACTCAATGAAAGCAGTTAAATCTTCAGCTAGCGCTATAGGGATCTCCTGGGTTTCTTCTGCGGGGTGTATTTGGAGTTTCTCTGTCCTTCAGATGGAGATTTACTACTGATCACAGAACCGGCTTTACTGACGAGTAGGGTTGTAACGATATACCGGTATGACGATATACCACGTTATGTCCCATTTATAACTTAAGGTTAAAGCCTTATGATTTCCGTGATGCGGAGTGAATCCCAGAATCCAGTCATGACAATGAATTTACAATGCAGATGTCACATAAAATGCGCGATTTTATGTATTGATGAATAAATCAAAAACAGAGCAGTCAAATCACGACATGGTCTAGTGTCTGTGATTATTAAAGAGCAAAAACACTTCTATATAAAAATATAATCCGTTTGTTTTGCGCGTCTCTCTGTGAATGAGCGGCGTTGTGTCATGTACTACATACTCAAGTATGCGCGCTGGCGCCGCTCATAGTGTTTAACAGCACCTTCTGTCTCACTATCTGAACACAAACACTGAGAGCCTCACTGACACTGAGAGAACAATTAATAATCCTTTCATCATTTTATTTGAGAAAACCACTGTCAAATACACTGACACTCAAAGCTCTTCACTACTACCCGTCAAAATAAAAGTCCGCTTTTTAACTCGAAGAAATAGAGAGAAATTACGATTGTAGCTACTATAATGTAGCCTACTTCTAAAATAATAATAATAATAATTTATAGAAACATTTAAGGAATATATTATTTAATATAATTATAATTTCCCCCTCATTTTTATTTGGTAAATTTCTGTTGTGCAGCCCTTTACGAAAACATAAAAGGATAAAGTTATTTTCATTTGATTACATTTTAAAGCATTAATTAAATTGTTAAAGCTTTATGCATTAATTTCATTACCACCATTTTTGATATTATATTTGTATTATATCATAAAAGTACAGAATCCAGAAAAACTAAGTCAAACCAGAATTTCTGAATTGTTATGAATTATTAATGATGAATATGTTGTTAAACTAATATATAATCAATGATGAAATTTTGATTAATGAAATTTGAATAAACATGCTTTGTCAACCAAAAAAACCCTGTTTTGATTGTTTAATACCGTATACGGTGATATTTTCTGAGACGATTATCATACCGTGAAAATCTCATACCGTTACAACCCTACTGACGAGATGCGCATGACTATCACAGCTTCTACCTAATCACGATCGTGATTTCATTTCGATTTATCGTGCAGCCCTACTTATAACCATACCTAAAGTGGCATGTGATATGAAAATCATAACGTCATCGGTGGCGTTAGTACCCATCACTACATTATCTCGCCTCCCTGGGTGGGCAAAAGTAAAATCACTACAAACTCGTTCTGCATTCACCAACCAGAATCTAGTGTTCATACAGACCATGGTATCAATGTTTTTAAAATGGATTTATTTTAATATTCATTTGATGTCTCAAAAACGGGTTTTCAACATCCTACTCATAGCTACAACTGCAAATGAAGAGGAAAAAATAAAAGAGGTCTGAAAATGCTTGATCTGCTGCAAGAAAAGAACAAGAAAACCAAGCAAAACAAACCAACGCATTATATTTCAGATGAACACGAGGAATTCAAAGCACCTGAACTTCATGGAGGTCCTCTGTGCTTGTACAATAAAAACTGTTCCCGAGAGTCTGTGTGTCGCAGTGAAGTTCAGCGAACTGCTCTCTGATGCTCGTTCTCTAAATGAGTCTCAGCATCGTGTCACACATATGCAAAGAAAGCCTGCTGGAGCTCAGAACTTCAAGCTGAATCCTGGACCGACTTTGGAGACGCCCTGGTTAGCATTGGTCAAATGGAAACCAGTCTCGTTAAGATCATCATTACCCTGAAGAGAACAGAAAGATGAGAATGAGAAACAATAACCAGGAGTTTTAGGAAGACTTAAGCCCTATTCAGACGGGACTAGTTTTACTGAGTTTGATTCTTATCACCTGAAGTCTGACAATTTCGGACGGGACTAACATCTCCGTGTTTATTACAAAGGTGGGGGGGTCTGTTTTGTACATCTGGGCGTGTCAGAGATCACATGCTCTGTATGCATGCATGGCGTAGTCATTCGGATTGATAGTATAACCACAGTTTAACTACAGATACCATGGTGAAGCTATATGGCTAGTATAGCAAAACCATGGTTAATGTGTGGATACTTTAGTTTAACTATTTAATTTTTTCATTTGTAGTAAAACCATGTTTAATTTTCATCAAGGTAAATATGCAATTAAAACACTGTAATTGAGTGCAGAAATGAAGGTAAGTAACGTTAATCTTTCCTGACGCTGATATTCGCTGAGTTTGCTGAAAAACAGTAGGTAATTTGCTCTGGAGACATTGTGTGAGAAAAACAGAGACGTGGCAGATTCGGACGGGATAAAATTCGCTAAGTACATCTGTGAAACACTAATTTCTCTAACGACCCCCTGTAGAACTAGTCGTGTCTGAATAGGGCTAAAGATGACGACATGAAAAGACCGAGCTGAATTGCTCCTCTTGGTCAGCAGAGACAGAACTGATTTATTTGAAAGTTTTAAGAAAGCTTCAGGTCAACATGAACGGCTGAATCATTCAGGGACATGTATTGAAGGCAGCAGTTGGTTTTGGTTTGTTGAAAGAGTGTCTGTACCAGCTGGCTGAAGTCCTGTCCTCCCTCCGGCGGGCGCGGGCTCGTTCCTCTCTTCACCCGCTGCTGCTCGCTCTTGGCCGGCCAGGTGGGGAACATGGAGGGCTCGATGGGGAGCGGCGACTCCCGGAAGTACTCGTGTTTAAGTGCTTCGTCAGCGCTGATCCGCTTGGCAGGGCAGTACGTCAGGAATCTGGAACAGGCAGAAAACAGACGTGTGAGAAACACTGAAAACAGTCAATGTCTCGTGTCACTGCAGGAACTGTAATCAAAGGTGTGAGGTTAACGAGTCCAGGGATGTGCAACAGCGATTGAGTACTTGATTGATCACCAAAACGATTATCGTGGATAAAAAATATTTTTTTCTGATTGGTTATTGGTTATAGCAGCACTTTGGGCGGCACCCTAAGCTTTGATTGTTTAGCTTGCAACAGCATGCAGTCCAAAGCAGAGACGTGAGAAGAGAGAGTCACATAGTGATGTCTGGTTATAGCTACATACATATCTGATTAATCTAATATGTGACCCTGGAGCACAAAACCAGTCATAAGTGTCAATTTTTCGAGCTTTCCATTGATGTATGGTTTGTTATGATAGGACAATATTTGGCTGAGATACAACTATTTGTAAATCTGGAATCTGAGGGTGCAAAAAAATCTAAATATTGAGAAAATCATCTTTAAAGTTGTTCAAATGAAGTTCTTAGCAATGCATATTACTGATCAAAAATTAAGTTTTAATATATTTACGGTAGGAAATGTACAAAATATCTTCATGGAACATGATCTTAATATCCTAATGATTTTTGGCATAAAAGAAAAATGTATAATTTTGACCCATACAATGTATTGTTGTCTATTGCTACAAATATACCTGTGTTACTTATGACTGCTTTTGTGCTCCAGGGTCAGATATAGGATGCATTGGGTTATTAACATTTATTAACATGCTGAATATTACCAGTGTTTAGTTTCAAGCTCAAATGCAATGCCCGATATTGACTGAGTTATTTAAGACGGTCATATTGCTTTAAGATGTTTCTTATTTTTTTAAATACTGATGTTATAATAATGCAGCAGTGCTTTTTTTCATCATATTTGTTTAACAGTAGGCATTACTTCAATTGCAATTGTTTTGGTACTTTGTATGGCTTTGAAAATGCGCAGGTGATTTGAGGAATCACTTGATAATGTAGATGAAAATATAGCACAAATCTGCCATAAACATGAAGAACGGGCTTCAGTTTATTGGCATGAAGTCACTCAGCTTCACCTCAGGCAGCTATTCCTGTTTAGATGCTTCTTTCTTAATAACATTGCTGCATCATAATCTAACATGTGAACGCTGCTTGATCTGCAGATTTCTCTCCTGATTCAGACAAGAACACTTTTTCACTGAGGAAGCGTTATTATGGATTATGGACTCGTATTTTAACTGGAAGCAATGGTTTTAAGTTACAATGTCTTGATGATGGTCGTTATTTGATGGACTGGAGTGGTGTGGATTATTGTGATGTTTTTATCAGCTCTCATTCTGACGGCACCCATTCACTGCAGAGCATCCATTGCTGAGACACTGATGCATTTCTACAAATCTGAGTCTTCAATATCTTTCGACTCCTCTCTGTGTTCATTTCCTCGGCTGCTCTCTCATATGAACGTGGTATTTGCAGCCAGGCTGTGATGGGTCTTTCAGGAGGGTCGTGACCTTTCAGGGCCGTCTGTGCGCATTAGCATCCCTTCCATCAGGAAACATCTGAAAACGAACAAACATCTCGTAGCGACGTTCAGATCGATGGCTGTTTATTTCCAAATGAATGATTCACGTTCAATCACACCGCTGCTGATGCTTCACAGGCTCAATGACGAGGTTTGTGAATATCCAGAAATGCTTCAGGGTTCCAGAACAAAAGTTAAATGTGTTTTTCCAACCAACTGCAGTTTAAAAAAAATTACAATTATATTTTACATAATACCATTATATAAAAGTCATGTGATCTTGGTGCCTAACCCTCATAAAAGACACATGTGGTCACAAGGACGCATTTACTGATTTTTCACAACACTTTTCAATCACATTTATAACATATCACTGTTCTGAGCCTTTCGTTTTAACTCGTGTTTCATAATGTGAAGCAGCTGTTTCTGCACCGATGCAGCACTTCAGCAAAACAACGGCAACCAAAACACAGGCACTTTCAGTCTGTGAATAATAATGAGTTTCAGGCCCGTTAACAGGACGGCCACGTGTTGCTCGACGCTTTCATACCTCGCAAAGCTTTGATTTTCTGCGACGTATTCTATAATTCATCTGATTTATCACCAGTGTGATGTTAGCTCTCTGGGTGATAGAGATGAGCTGCTTACAATGACCTGTGACAGTCTTGAAAGCATCGCTGATGTTGACTAACCAATCGTATTCAAGCAAAAGCGCATTACATTATAAAGGTCTGATTACCGGCTTCTTGCAACTGGTGAAGAGAACTTTACATGTAAATAAAAACAGAAATATTTCTGGTAAATATAAAATTGAATTAAAATCACTGTGAGCTCGTACTTGTTCATGAGGTCAAAGCCCTGGTCGGACAGCAGCGCTCCGAAGCGCTTGCGCAGGTTGTTGTAAGGATATTCTGTGAAAGTCATCTTCTTCACCGCAGGCATCTCGCTGTATCCCGGCCAGATCTTCTCACTGGGAGAGCCCAAGTCCTACACACACACACACAACACACACACACACACACACACACACACACACACACACAGAGACACGCACACAGACAGACAGACAGACAGACAGACACAGACACACACACAGAGACACAGACACACACACACAGACACACACACACAGAGACACACACACCACAGAGACACACACACACACAGAACACACACACACAGAGACACACACACACAGGACACACACACACACACGGAGACACACACACACACAGAGACACAGACACATAGACACACACACACAGAGACACACACAGACACACACACACACAGACACACACACACACACACAGAGACACACACATAGACACAGACACACACACAGACACAGACAGACAGACACACACACACACACACAGACAGACAGACAGACAGACACACAGACACAGACACAGACACAGACACACAGACACACAGACACACACACAGACAGACACACACACAGACAGACACACAGACAGACACAGACAGAGGAAGAGAGACAGTGAACATGTGAAAAATCACAAACCAAGGCCATGTCATGTACTCTAGTACATGCAATGTTAAAAGTGACCATATTATACTTTTAATAGGTTCATTATTCTATTTTTGGTCTGCAAGAACACATTTACATGATTTAAAGTTCAAAACACATGATTTGTCTCAGTGTACATTGCTGCAGTGCCTCTTTTCACCCTGCTTTTCTGCAAAACTCTGCTCTGATTGGTCAGCGGGCCCAGTCTGCTGTTACTGATCAAACACTTACAGCGTGTGCTGGAAATTTAACGCCTCGTCCTATAATTGTGTTTCAGCTCCCAAGGCTTCATAAGCAGTACTGTGAACTATGGCGTTGCAATTGGAAGTCCATCTAATGTGTTTTGACCCTTTCATTGCCTCCTCAACAGTGAAATCACTTGAGCAACTGTTCTTTATGTGAATCCCCACCCAAACTACAATGATTTTATTAAATTATTTTACATAATTCCCATTGGATGATCCTTTGACGCACACCAGCTGTGATTATCTCACTTACACACAGCATCGCAGTGACCTGTCATTAAAGTTGGAGCACATCCAGGTTATTAGATCTAGCATTTAGTTCTCGCAAATGAGGACAATGGGAGCAATCTGAATGAATTCTCTGATTAAGGTCAGTTTCGCTCCTGGTTTCCGTGCATCGTCTAAAGCTAAATGTTTTTACGAGTGCATACAAGCAACATCTGCTTCATTTGGCTTATCTTTGTGGGCACGTGTCGCCCTCCGCATTGTGTGCTTGGAAATTGGATACACAGACGGATGCTCTTCATTTGGAAGTGGCTCAGGACGGATAAAAAAAAATCTTTGCAGTGCGTTTACACATGCTGATCTGTGTTGAATGGGAGTAAAAAAATCCTGAATTGGGCTAGTGTGCACTATTACTAGATCTCATCGCGCATACTTCTACTACATACTAACTGTGAACTAGTATGTAACTCCATGAGCTTCATGGCTATCCTTGAGAAGGTTTAGTTATTCATATTAAAACTGTCACTTTAAAGATTTACTTGATTAAAAACCTTTTGTATCAACAGAGCAGGAGTAGTTTTGATTGGTTAACAGTAATAATTCACAGGTCCTCACTGACAGATTTCCATCTGCATACAGACTCATACATGGAATTCACTCTTATTAGATCTGTATATACTGACCATCTGGGCACATAAACATTAGCTCTAATCCGATTAGCACATGCTTTATAGAACACAACATCCAAAAACTGGAAAATCAAATGTAATCAGATGAGCAATATTGCATCAGAATGAATAAAAAATTAAATAAAATTTGACTCAAGACATTCAGGATGTGATGAAGCATACCTTAAAAACTTTGTTGATTTGATCAATCTCCGATTTGCCAGGGAATAACGGTTTCTGTGTGAGCAGTTCTCCAAATATACAGCCGACCGACCACATGTCCACAGCTGTGGAGTACTCCTGAGAGGAAGAAACACGAGCGTGACTCAAAACAAGCACAGCCCTGAGACACTTGACGTGCAAAGAAACACTAGACAGTTTGATACCCGAAGAGCCTCGAACGGGTCGGGTTCATTAGCCTCGGGTCTCGTAATTAAAATAAATGGCTTTTTTGAATGATGACGTGATTTACTTGCCTAACAGAGAAACACTGTGTGTAAAATGACAGTTAAGGCTTTTTCTTCGCCATTTTACCATGATTTACTGGTAACACTCACTGCACCAATTGTGGCTATCCATTGAATTTTATTACTTTGAAAGCGGTGTGCATACTGAATAGCTGATTCCTCATAGTTATATTTTTATGGTATTGAGGTCTATATGTGTGGTTTTAACTAAATGTATCTTATATGTGGTCAGTAAAACTAGGTTGCTACAATTTTTATGCTGATTTTTGAACAAAAATGTACCTCTGCATCCACTGCTACTATAAGCATAAGAGACTCAGGCAAAGAGAAACAATTCACATTATGCAGAAACTCAAATCTGGTCTACAACCACAGCAAAAGGACTTTAAAGATTCATTTATCGTGATAATTATTAGCGTCTGAAGCGTGGTGCTGAGTCATAGTTACAACAACTAATCACAACTTCTCTGGTGTTGGAACTGATCGATCATTGGCTGACGCCTCCCGGAGCTCAGCACCAAGAACGCCCTCCGTCAATTCGTGTGAATGCAAGCCAGCGCCACCACATGTCACACACACACACAACGTCACACACCGATGTGGGCACTCAGAACTTATGGTTTGTGTAAAAAACATATATGGCAAATCGCTGTTTCGTGTAGGCCATATTGTAGCGAGAATTGTAATTTACCAGGATTTCTCTGTGCTGCCGTAGGACAGTGACCTACCTGCCAATAGCTGACTGGACTAGAATTCTAAAAACATATTGGATCTACTGACACCTACATTTGTTTGCAGTGATAGACCAATTTTAACTTTAATATTTCCAATAAGAACTATCCCTTAAATTGATTTTGACCTTTTATGGGAATTTAACATTTATAAGGCCATTTTTTTTTGAGTGAGTGAGTCATTGATTTGACTGATTCATTCAAACGGCTGATCGATTCAGTAACGAAACACCATCATGTGTTGCTCAGAGATGCAAAACAGCCCTGCTGTGGCTTTGTTTGAAACTATTTTCATTGGTGAAATACAGCAAAAACAGGAATTTGTGTCTAAAGTGTAAGTCACTTCACATTAACATTGCTTTTTTGAACTGTTGTATAAAATCAATATCACATTTGCAATCATGCTGATATTTAGAGAAAAACTGCACTCTTTGTGTGATATCAACTATATCAGATGATATAAATATCAAAGACATAAGTCATACAAGAGCATTTTTGCCCCATATCTTGAATTTGGAGGAGTATTCACTGAATCACAGTGAATGCAGTAGTCTAACCTACATCATGTGTATGTGCGCACACTCTGGGTGTGTTTTTGTCTGGTTTTGCTATATATTTGATAATGTTAGATCGTACATTGTTAAAATAGATTATCATAGATGAAATATCGCACACCCTTAATCTGTACACTTCTTCAGAATGATTATTTTTGAGCTCCACAAACATCATGCCAGTGTTGTCCACTGACCTTTGCCCCCAGCAGCAGATCAGGTGAGCGGTACCACAGTGTGACCACCACAGGTGTGTAGGGCTTGAGCGGAGAGCCGTACTCTCGAGCCAAACCAAAGTCTCCAATCTACAAAACACAGCCAAATCACACATTAAACACTACTAGTACAGCAATAGAGACGGAGTGCATTTAGGCCACGCCCACACCAGGGGGGGGGGGGGCAATCCAACGCTCTCCATTGACTTTATATTGTGGGAAGCTGCCTTCTTGTCATTTCTGACTTGTAACAGAAAACAGAACAGTGTCTAAACGCTGCTGTGTGCTAAAACACGAGGTGTCGACCACAAACAAAACAACGACAGACACACAAACAAGACCCAATATACTAAAACACCCAGAACTGTGCCAGTTTTTATAAGTCCTTAAACACCCCGTCGACTGGGTGTTTTTACAAAAAACGAGCGTTTATTTAAGGACACAAAAGGAAGTAAGCACTAAGAAATCCTTTAGGGGCAGCTGACTAGACCATGAATAGAACCTTTTTAATTTAGTTTTATTTTTTATATATTTCCTCAGAATCTCTCCACGTTCACTTCACATCGGTGGTGAAATAATCCTGAAAAAAAATTAAATAAAAAATATTATACAGTGTTTGTGGTTTAAAATAATTAAGTTTCTCAGAGTTTCCAAAGAGGGAGTGGTGCTCCAGTGGCCCAGCCCTTTTGTGCAGTTCTCAGAGTAATATGACACATTGTGCTCTACTTTTGTGTCCTTAAACACTCGTTTTTTGTGTCGACAGCTTATAAAAACACAGTTCTGGGTGTTTTAGCTTGTTTGCTGTACCTCACCGTCAGGGCCGACACACAGCGTTTTTACACTGTTCTGTGTTGGTCTGTTACAAGTCAGAAATGACGGAAGGTAGGGACGGGAGAAGTACAGTGTCGGGATGATGGTGTTAAAAGCACCCACAATACAAAGTCAATGGAGAGCGTTGGATTGGGTTGCTATTTTCACGCACTAATTTTGTACTAAAAATGATCCTTTAGTACTTCGTAAGATAAACTTAAGATCAGCTAAGTGTACTCAACTGTGCTATTTTGAGACGCCATGAATATGAACTAAAATGTGCTTTTAATATACTATCTTTGTATTTAAAAAATGTATTTAGTTATCACACTTGACACCCATCTTTCATTCATCTAGTCCATTACACTCAGTACACTACAAGTGTAGCTACAAAATGCACAGCTAAATTTAAATACAAAGATGGTATATTTAAAAGTGCATTTTAGTTAATATTCATGGTGTCTCAAAATAGCACATCTTCTTTCACACTAGTACACTCAAGTGTACTACAAGTGTAGCTAAATACATTTTTTAAATACAAAGATGGTATATTAAAAGTGCATTTTAGTTAATATTCATGGTGTCTCAAAATAGCACAGTTGAGTACACTTACATGATCTTAATTAGTACTAAAGGATCATTTTTAGTATATTAAGTACAAAATTAGTGCGTGAAAATAGAGCACTTTAAGTACATTATGGAAGTGCACTTGTTTTTCAACCGGGCATATAACACACTGCGCAGCTGATTATACAAACAAGCTGTTATGTGTGTTACCCGTGACTTCAGCGGACGATGACTGACCTTTAGTATGCCTTTGTGACTCAGCAGCAGGTTGGAGGTCTTCAGGTCACGATGAAGGATCCAGTTGTCATGGAGATGACGGACACCTCTCAGCAGCTGGATCATCAGTGTTTTGACTTCACCTGCGCAGGAGACAGAAGTGATGCGAGTGAAGCGTCTCATTATGACACGGATTAATAATTCAGCATGCTTTAGTGCGGTCAGGGTCGTACCGGGCAGGAAGGGCTGTTTCATGGTCTCCATTAGACTCTTCAGATCATGCTCCACGTAATTCATCACAATGTAGATTTTATCCATATTACTGCCCACGACGATCTCCTACAGCAGGCAGAAGCAGGAGAGAATCAGAGACACCCGAAACACACCATTAATTATAACAGGATCACATCTAAAATAATCAGTGTTCACTTCAAAGAAGGTGTTAAGTATAAGCTATTAAATAATTAAAACCACCAAAAGTGAAATGCGCATTGTCAGGGTTTCAGCAGGTTTTATGAATTTAAGATATTAAGATCAAATCAAGAAAATGTATGGATTAAACTGAAGGGAATACAAGAATCAATATGGTCTCTAAATGTAAATGTATTAGCAATGAAAGCACAACTTACAACAGCTCTTCATTACTTTAACTAATTAAAAATGTGTTATTTTCAAAAGTTGCATTTTGTGGATGATGTGTGTTATGTGTGAAAAAAAAAAAAAAATGTTGATAAAAAAAAAGTGAAATAATCGTGTATGCTTTTAATAATTATTTTCTAAAATAAAGGAAAATATATCACAAGAAAAAATAAATAAAAAAAGTTGCATGCAGAGCAAATTAAATCAAGATACATTTACTTGAGAAGCAAAAGGACACGTCTTGTTTTCTGAGAAACTGATCAAATTATGTTTTATGATTAAAACAAGAACAAATATCTGCCAATGGTTTCAGAAAAATTGGCTTGATTCAAAGGGAAATTTACAAAATACCTCACTGACAAAGCATAAACTCACTTCAATTTCACTTCATTCAATTTTTGAAATAATCATGCTTGCAATGCATGCAACATTTAATGCCCTGGCTTCATGAATGTCAGACTCTAAGGCTTTAAATTGTGGAAGGGCAAATTAAAACTCTGTGGAAACCCTGAGCAGAGATATTTGTACACAGCTGTGTGTTTAGGCTGTTTCTGACCCGGACGGTGACGATGTTAGGGTGCTGGGCCTTCAGGATGGTGTTGATCTCTCTGAGGGAGGTGATGGGAAAGCCCTCCTTCTCTTTCTCCATCTTCAGTCGTTTCAGGGCCACGATTTCATCCGTCTTCTTGTCTTTGGCTCTGTAGACGACGCCGTAAGTGCCTTCTTCAATGCGGTTCAAGCACTGGAACTCCTCCACGCTCCGGCAGCCCTACACACAGCGGGACATCAGGGCACACACCTGCGCTGGACTGATCGTGTAAGCAGGAGGGATGTCACAATTGAGCTCTCGGTAAGGCCCGCCCCCCTTAGTTACTGTTGCTCCCTCGGACAAACAGAGATGCTCACTCTCTTACAATGACAGCTGCAGTGAAAACCTTGTCCCACCATGTTTTTGCACAATTTTGGACACAGAAGGCCACCAAATGGGAATTAATTATTCCATGGAGGGATTTATGAAATATTTAACAATAAATACGGCGGATAACTGGAAGCGAGGGTTTATAGATCACAATGCAAGCGGGAGAAGTCTCATATTATGATCACGGATGATAACATGCAGGATCAACACTGTTCATGTATCGCAGGGTACGATTACATTAATGTACATTTAACCAGTTTAATATGAAGAGGCACTGAAATGTGTTTTTGAGCTACACTGTACAAGACGTGAGAACAGTCCTGTTTGTACGTTAGCATGGACTCACTAACGTTAGCTAGTTTTAGCCAGAGATACCTTGCTGAAGCACAAGATAACATTAACGTTCTGCTCGAGCAGATGCAGATTGTAACTTAATGAGTGTATGGCAAGCAGAAAATTAATGTTTTTGTCTTCATTTGTATTGGGGTTGAATACTTACGGACATTTTGCTCTGTTTTGTTTGGATTCAGGACATTTAATAAAGTAAATGATATCACCCATCCTCTCAGGATACCTGGAATCAGTGTTACAAGTACCCCAGACACATTTTTGTAGCATAAACCCCATAAAACCGATGCGAGCTTCGGCTCTTCCAATGTTTCTCTATGGCGCTGAAACCTAAAGATGTCCGAGTTCCGCTCCCTGTGCAACTGACACTCGACTGCCATTGGCTAGTCTGCGTTTGAGGGGAGGGGCTTACCGATAGGTCAATTCTCAATATAATATCGAACCGTTCGGTACGACATCCACGGTTCAATACACACTTGTGAATTGCAGTTGTTCGGTTTTGCGTCTAAATATCCATGTGTTTTATTTCTCTCAGAATTGGCTGTGTGTGTGTGAGTTCACGTGCTGAGATGAGGAGATGATGAGCATCTTCCCTTGTAATGCCATGCAATGATAAGCCTTTCTAAACCTGTTGTCCAACAATAGAGAACATTATAACTTGTTTTTACTTCACAACATAAGTCGAGTGTTTTAAATAACTTCCTTTTGTGATCTGATGTGGCTTCATATCACAGAATGAGGCAGAAAATATATTTTATCTTGTAATAAAGGCTATATCGATTAGAAATGGCTTACAAATATACTTAATCATTATGAAAACACCAGAGAAGCACAGGTAAACCATATATTGTCGATATAAAAGGTTATATCTTATTTTTATTCAGTTACAGCAATAGCAATGTTTTTATCCATATTAGGGATTTCCTGGAACATCATCAGATCTATTACTTCTGTGATGCATATGTGGATTTTCTGCACGAGAGCGCCCTCTGGCATCCAGTAAGAATGAAACACATTACATATGCTTATAGCGCTCAATGGCCGATCCATCATATTCTGGATAAAAATCTCAACAAAAAAAAATACCTCTCTCAAAAGAAATGTTAAGCAGATATAATAATCCACGCTTTTTCCAGTGTTTACAGGAGTTTTTTGTTGTTAATTTGTTGCAAAAAACACTCCCAAGCTATCAGAACCGAATCGAAATGAAAACCATTGTTAAAAACCGAGATACGTATTGAACCGTGGACTAACTGTATTGTTGCATCCCTAGCAAGCAGACAGGTGTACGCGAGCGTGTGTACCTGTAAAGCCGGCAGGTATTTGGGCAGCTCTTTCTTCAGCTCTACGGGCGAGATAGGCGGTGATTCGAGGACGTAGTTGTCTTCTGGAGTGGCTGAATGAGTGGGAGACTGTGGGGTGATGTCTCCTGCCTCCTCAGCTCCCACTTCTTCCTCTTCCTCACCGCTCACCTCGGAGTCATGATCAAACCGGGACTCTGGAACTGTCACAGCAACACGACACAACACAACCAGACTAATGTGAAAGATATCTGACAACACTAAAATATCATATCAAAGCAAATGCTCACTGGGTGGAATGTGGTTTCCATTCTCTCTGTCCTCTTCTTCTGACTGTTCTTCATCACTCACGACACCTAAGCAAGATCAAATACGAACACGATAATAAATTACATAATTCATGCACTTAATAAATACAAGTGTGATGGTTATAATGCTCAACACTGCAAAAAAACAATGCATAAAACCTCACAATTCAATGTGAGCAGATCTAAAGGTAATGCCGCGATTACTATTCGCTCACTTTTACATTTCACTTTAACCACAACAGCCATAGCAGATTCAGTTTAACTGTGCAGAGGCATTTTTTTGGCCCATATCTTGAATTTGGGGGCATTTTTGTTCATTTTAAATATACATTTAGCCAATAAGCATACATTTATCCAAAGCGACTTACAAATGAGGACAACAGAAGCAATCAAAACCAACAAAAGAGCAATGATATGCAAGTGCTGACAAGTCTCGGTTAGCCTGATGCATAAAAATAGAATTAGAATAGAGTGTGCTACAGTTAGAGGGTCAAATAAAGATGGAAGAGATGTGTTTTAGCCGATTCTAGAAGATGGTTAAGGACCCTGCTGGATTGAGTTGAGCAGGTCACCAGGAGGGAACATTTAATGTAAAAGTCTGTGAAAGTGATTTTGTGTCTCTTTGGGATGAATAATAAAGCGCCGTTCACTTGCAGAACACAAGCTTCTAGAGGCACATAGGTCTGAAGTAATGAATTTTGGTAAAGGGGTGCAGAGCCAGAGGTGGTTTTGTAGGCAAACATTAATGCCTTGAATTTAATGCGAGCAGCTATTAGTAGCCAGCGTAAATGGATGAACAGAGGTGTGACGTGCATTCATTTCAGCTCGTTAAAGATTAATCTTGCAGCGGCATTCTGGATTAATTTTAGAGGTTTGATAGAACTGGCTGGAAGACCTGCCAAGAGAGCATTGCAATAGTCAAGTCTGGACAGAACAAGAGCTTGAACAAGGAGTTGTGGAGCATGTTCCCAAAGAAAGGGCCTGATCTTCTTGATGTTGAATAAAGCAAATCTGCAGGACCGGGTAGTTTTAGCAATGTGCTCTGAGAAAGTCAGCTGATCGTCAATCATAACTACAAGGTTTCTGGCTGTTGAAGGAGTTATGGTTGATGTGCCTAACTGGATGGTGAAATTGTGATGAAACGAAGGGTTTGCTGAAACTACAAGCAGTTCTGTCTTGGCAAGGTTGAGTTGAAGGTGATGGTCCTTCATCCAGCAAGAAATGTCTGTTAGTCAAGCTGAGATGCGAGTAGCTATCGTCGGATCATCAGGACGGAATGAGACGTAGAGTTGAGTGTCATCAGCATAGCAATGATATGAAAAGCCATGTCTCTGAATAACAGAACCTAGTGATGCCATGTAGACAGAGAAGAGAAGCGGTCCAAGAACTGAGCCCTGAGGCACCCCAGAAGTTAGATGTAGCGACTTGGACACCTCACCTCTCCAAGATACCTTGAAGGACCTATCTGAGAGGTAACACTCAATCCACTGGAGTGTGGTTCCTGAGATGCCCTTTGCCAATAGGGTTGACAGGAGGATCTGGTGGTTAACCATGTCATAAACAGGTATTTTATATTTTATTATAGATTTTTGCCTGAAGCACCTGTACATTTCTGACCCTGATTTGCACGGATAACCAATAAATACATACAACTGAATATTAAAAGAAGAAAATACAATACTCAAATCAGCCACCTTCAGCTGAAATAACAGCCGAACACAATGGAAATAAAATATAATTCCCAACAGTGCTGCAGAAGTTCCCTTCTGTCCAATTCATACTAAGGCAGCTGGATGAGACTGGTTGTTGTGGTTGTTAACCAATTGCAATCTGTGGTGTTAAATATCATGTGCATCTCTGTTGTGAAGTCGTGCTGGTGCTTGCGCTCTATTTTGTGTGTTACTGAAGTCTCAGAGTAAAAGGAGGACTTAGTTGAACCACTGGCTCTGTGTCTTTTGGTTCATTGTCGTCTGCTACTGGCTAAACGGCAGCTCTACCTCATGATTCAACCTGCTGGACAGACTACAACTTACGATACAGCGTCATAAACAACCCTGTGTTTGTTTGCTTAGACCAGAGGAGAACCAGTCCTGAGAACTGTTATTGAACTGACCTGAATCAACATGAACTGTCTTGTTAGAGCTGCTTTACAGTAGAATTTGATTAGGTTTGCATCATTTTCCTGTTTATCTCTGTGAAGCTGCTTTGACACTATAAAGCACTAGAGAAATAATGGTGACCTGACTAGAACATAACACACTGGTCATTCCATGATTTGAAGCCTTTTTATTTATCTAACCAGATGACCAGCTAGATAAATGACGGCATGGCAGGATGCTGTGGGACTGTTTTTGGTTGTTTCGTTGAACAAAACCTCAGAGACAAACATAAAAAACAGACTGACCTATAGCAGAAGAGTGTGTGTGTGTGTGTGTGTGTGTGTGTACTAACCTTCGCTGTGTTCTGACCCCTCAGAGTCTGATCCTGACTCGCCCTCTTCATCTCCCTCAGTCTGACTGCTGGACTCTTCTTCATCATTCTCCTCACCTTCTTCATCCTCAGTCCCAGAGCCTGGCAAAACAAACACAGAGTCAACCTGCATCTCTCTCACACACACTCACGCAGAGAGAGAGAGAGAGAGAGAGAGAGAGAGAAAACAAAGTAAACTTGAATGTTATTTGGCCCTAAATAGAGATTACACAACTGCAGAATATCTGAGTACAGTGAAAGACTGTAAATTAAGAAGACAAATGACGAGGTACAGACTGAGCGGTCATACTCTGACTATAGAGACGGGCAGATATCGACAGCACTGGCTGCCCAGAGAGAGCCGCATCTGTCCATACTGTACTCATGGAGAAGTGGAGACAGAGCAACACTTCCTCACCAGCTGCCCTAACTATGAAGACATTAGAGAGGCATTTTATCCCAAATTTGAAACACTTTACCCTGACTTCAAAATGTTAAACAAGAAAACACAACTTCAATATTTATTAGGTGAAAAACAAGATTGTATCTCACTAGCAGCAAGATACATTGATGCCTGTCACAAAAAGAGGGAGGAGTCAACAAATCAGTGATGCGCCCACACACACACAAACACAAACACACACACACACACAAACACAAACACAAAAAATATATATAAAAAAATTATACATATTTGTTCTATATTTAATGTAAACACTATGCTTTGGCAATACATTGTAACAATTGTCATGCCAATAAAGCACATATTGAATTGAATTGAGAGAGAGAGAGAGAGAGATGAGAGAGAGAGAGAGAGAGAGAGAGAGAGAGAGATGAGAGAGAGAGAGAGAGAGAGAGATGTACCCATTGATGACTCTGGTGTGGTGGTCTTCCTCTCACTGTCACTGATGTCCTGTAGTTCAGACAGGGGGTTTTTATCATCCATCTTAACCTCACGCTCTGCAAACACAAACAAAACAATGAGTCGTGTCACCTTTATTTGTACAGCGCTTTATACAACACAGATTGTGTCTAAGCAGATCCACAGTGATCATCAGCAAACAGCAGAAGCTCAAAACTCAACTATAAGGACATTAGGACTCTGTAACATTTAAACATGAATGTTCTGTAAATGTTTTTAGGAAATGTGCCTTTCAAATAAATGTGACGTGTAGAAAAATGACGTGGATTCGACATCGATTTTCAAAAGCTGGGAATCGATTTTTTCCAGCAAACATTTAACACAAGATCTGATTAACGTGCATCTTAGCATTAGTCTTCTCCACTAGATGTCACCCTCTTATTTACCTTGCGTGATGTTACAACAGAAAGCCTGTCATTCATTCAGTGCTTATGGTGGAGATACTGTTGACAAGAACCAAGAACAAAGCCATATGCGTGATGTGCAATGCTCAGGTGACATGCTTCATGCATAAGGCGCCATGATTTCTGCAACGAATGAATGGTGGACGGCACAGACGCTCTGTTTTGTTTACTACACACATACTAAAGCGCTGTTTTCAGCCTCACTATATGACGATATGAACACATGAATATCATCTCCAGCTGCTCTGAGAGTCACTTCATTAGCATTGTACCGTTTAATTTGAGAAATGTACCGTCATCATCACATTCACAGCAGCTCTCTTCACGGCAACCCGCCAAAATAAAAGTTTGGTTTAACATGAAGAAACTGACAGAAATATATTGTGCAGACGCAAGACTCAATGTAACAATACTATTACTAATAATAATAATAAATATTAATAAAACTTTATTTTTAAAAGGAAAAATCACATTTGTTTTCTTTTTAATTTTAACAGTAAACCTATGTTGTGCAGCACTTTGTTTGACAAAAATTAAAAGGGTTTAATTTTAATTTGATTAGGATAAATTGATATTTTATGCCTTCATTTGATTACTATAAAAATTAAGAAAAAAATTTCATAGGGCCGTTATTGTTTAACAAAATAGGACCCTATACAAAAAAATAACAGGTTTAAAATACAGGTCAGTGGTTTTTAACTTGTTATTAATTCACCATTTGTAAACTGATATTTACTGTTAATTTTTTAGAAATATCAATAGCATTTGTATTAAAACTATATTCACTATTGACTGGACTTTGAGATGTTGAGTATGTGTCTGTTGTGTTGTTTTGTTATATTTTGGATGCTGTGTTGCGTTATGTGTAGGGCTGGGCGATAATTCGATAACGATAATTATCGCGATATAATTTTCCTCGATAAAACGATATGAAGAGTTCGATAAATGTTCGATATAATGTTTATGCGCCAAAAGCGGAACGAAACAGCGCGACTCATTTGAATCGCGCCACACGGACCGTTTATCCGCTCGGATCAAAGTTCAAACAGCCGCGCGGCGAGAGCTCACTAGCGCAGATGCGTTTAGGTCACGTGAGCATTAAACAGCGCAGTGAGATCCAGTGTGAAGCGCTTGAATTCAGCGATGAACACAAATGACTCTGATTTAAACTAGTTTAAAGCCTGAAACACACTGGAGGAGAAACACTGTGTGTAACAAGACAGTTAAGGCTTTTCAATCTACACGTCGCCATCATTTACCATGGATTTACTGTAGTAACACTCACTGCACCATGGTATTGTGGCAGAAATGTGGGATATTCACACTGAATTTTATTACAGGAGTAAAGGTATATAATTATAATGTATGTATTTGTGATTAAGCGCATGTGTGCATTTATACTGAATGTTTTTAGACTGTTTTTCTTACAAATAGGCTCCTAAAAACCATAGTTATATGTTTACCATGGTATTGAGGCGTCATACGTGTGGTTTAAACTGTGTTTATCATGATTTAAATGTATGCTACTATGAGAGACCAATGCTTAATTAAAAAAATAAATAAAATAAAAAACTTGGTCAGGATAATTTTAAGCATATAAAACTGAGGTTGCTACAATTTTTACAGATGTTACTGATTTTGATGATGAACAAAAATGAACCTCTGCATCCAAACTCAAGCTACTATCAAATGTGCATTTCTAAGAGACAAAATAAGTGATATTATTAATATTATCAGGCAACCCGAACCCGTTTCTTGATTTGAAACAATATCACTCATTAGAGCATGCAGAAACTAAGAATATATATATATTTTTTTAATCTAGATATTTATTTTGTTAAGGAAAATGTATTAGTTTTTCACTTTGGAGCAAAAATCAGTCTTTAAACTTGAAAGAAATAAAGATTTGACATTTATCGTGATAATTATCGATATCGACTGATATGAAAAAAATTATCGTGATCATTTTTTTTGGCCATATTGCCCAACCCTAGTTATGTGTGAAAAAAAAACTATATTCACTGAATGTAATGAAAAAAAGAGAGCTTGTGAATCAGAATCTAATTTAATCGTGACATCTGAATCGATACCCAGCCCTAATGCAGAATTTCTCTCCAGGGTATGCAATGAAAGCTGATGACTGTGAGACTGCAGTGCAACAGAAATCACGCAGATGTACTAGACGTGAAGTGCAGTGCTGTATGTAGAAGAGGAAGACTGAGCGTGTAACCTGCTCGGTGTTGTTCGCTGCTCTCTGCTTTGGGTTCTCTCTGCTGGCGAGCAGGACTGCGGCTACGACTGCGGTGACGCGAGCGCCCTTTATCTGCATACTCGTCTGCAGGAGCTCCTCTGTAATGAGACACCGGCCCTGAAACACAGTCAGCGGGGCATTAGTCCTGCGGAGACATAGGGACCTAGGAATGTTTTGTTTGTTTGTTCTGGATTCCATTTTCAATGGTTTAATTAAATGTAAATAATCTAATCAACTGAATTCATTAAACTTCAACAATTTAATAACAACAATATGAAATGTTTTATTTTTCATAAATACTGTTATCTGTTTTAATCTTTCACATATTTATGATTTAATATAAATTTATTCCAAAAACAGTGGCAATCAAATAAAGGCATAAGACATTAACAATTTAATTATTTTAAATTTAAATATATAATTATTCTATTTTTGGTAAATAGTGCCTGCACACCAGACGTTTACGCTTTAAATTGTGCAAATTCTCTTAAACTATATTATTCTTATTATTACCTTGAGAAGTACATTCCACTATACAATATTATGTATGTATATGTGTATGTGTATATGTGTATATATGTATGTATGTGTGTGTGTGTGTGTGTGTGTGTGTATGTGTATGTGTATGTGTATGTGTATGTGTATGTGTGTGTGTGTGTGTGTGTGTGTGTGTGTGTGTGTGTGTGTGTGTGTGCGTGTGTGTGTGTGTGCGTGTGTGTGTGTGTGTGAGTATGTGTGAGTATGTGTGTGTGTGTGTGTGTATGTGTGTGTGTGTGTGTGTGTGTGTGTGTGTGTGTGATGTGTGTGTGTGTGTGTGTGTGTGTGTGTGTATGTGTGTGTATATGTGTGTATGTGTGTGTGTGTGTGTGTGTGTGTGTGTGTGTGTGTATGTGTGTGTGTATGTGTATGTATGTGTGTATGTGTGTGTGTGTGTGTGTGTGTGTGTGTGTGTGTGTGTGTGTGTGTGTGTGTGTGAGTGTGTGTGTGTGTATGTGTGTGTGTGTGTGTGTGTGTGTGTATGTGTATGTATGTGTATGTATGTATGTGTATGCATGTATATATATATATATATCTCACACACACATACATAAATACATACATATACACATATATATATATATATATATAAAAATCGCATGTGATATTCATGTGCATCTCGTCAGTAAAGCCGGTTCTGTGATTAGTAGTAAATCTCCATCATGTGCTTTCAGATGGAGCAGCATTTAATACACAGAGCCATAGATCCCTGACAAGCTCACATTCATAATCGCAGACGATATCATCGATATTATGAAATCGTTTGCGATAATAAAGTTGTTTGCGTAGCTTGTCAGTGAACTACGGCTCTGTGTAGTAAATGCTGCTCCATCTGAAATCAGGTGAAAATACCACATTTAATAACATGTTTTTACTCCAAACTCACTTCATAACGTCTGTTTGAAATAAATCCTTCTGTGAGATGATGTGGTTCTTACACAGAATAAGACACGCAATATTTCATAGTATTCTAAGCAGTGCATTATTATATACTTTATTATTAGGAAAATAATAATAATAATAATACCGTATTGACCCGAATATAAGAATGTTTTTTTTCTTGGAAATACATCTGAAAAATGCGGTCGTCTTATAATCGGGGTCTAGACTTTGATATGTCAATAACACACACAACAATAGGTGGTGCCAAATACGCGTAAAACGAGTGTGTTATGAAATATGTAATATACTGTAAAGCTTACAGCAGCATGAGTTGTGACTGTAGCCTGATGGGATCAATCTTCATCTGTAAGTGATTTTAACACATAAGACAGTAACAGATCTGAAGACTACAATAAGATTTCACTTCTATTGATAATAAAATATATTTTTCCAAAAGATACATCTGGAAAAACGGGGGTTGTCTTATAATCAGGGTCGTCTTATATTCGGGTCAATACGGTAATAACTCAGATAAATCATATATTGTCGTAGTCGTGTTTATGAGTCACGTTGACTCAATGAAAGCAGTTAAATCTTCAGCTAGCGCTATAGGGATCTCCTGGGTTTCTTCTGCGGGGTGTATTTGGAGTTTCTCTGTCCTTCAGATGGAGATTTACTACTGATCACAGAACCGTGCTTCACTGAGAGATACGCATGACTATCACAGCTTCTGCCTAATCACGATTGTGTTTTCATTTCGATTTATCATGCAGCCATAATATATATATGATGCGTGTCATAATTTACACTTGGGGGGTATATATTCTGTGCTGTTGACGTACCGTCCCTGCGGAGGTCTCTCTCTCTCTCTCTCCTCTCTCTCTCCTTCAGCTCGCGCTGCTCTTTCTGCTGCTGTTCACGGAGCTTGCGCTCTCTTTCCCGCTGACGCTCCAGCTGCTCCAGTCGATCCCTGCGGATTCACACGAACACACAGGAGTCAGGACCAGCCGTGCTCCTGTCATCAGAGACCTTCACACCACGGCTGACTGACAGATCAGCAAAACAAGCTTTCTGACTTTAAACATTCAACAGGCTGATGACAACAACGTCCTTCAACTGATTAGTGTTGTCAAAAGTACCGACCGCGATACCATTCGGTACTGAAGTTTAAAAACGTCCATTTCCCGCTAGAATTTGAGCGGATTATTAAGCAGCGCTGATGAGTGTGAACCGATGACCTGTTTAATAATCCGCTCAACAGGGCTCAAATTTTAGCGGGAAATGGACGTTTTTAAAACTTCAGTACCAAATGGTATCGCTCACCCACACTCTCACCCACACACACTCTCACACTCTCACCCACACACACACTCTCACCCACACACTCACCCACACCCACACTCTCTCACCCACACCCACACTCTCTCACCCACACACACACTCTCACCCACACACTCACCCACACCCACACTCTCTCACCCACACCCACACACTCTCACCCACGCACACACTCTCTCACCTCACACACACACTCTCACCCACACACTCACCCACACCACACACTCTCTCTCACCTCACACCACACACTCTCTCACCCACACACACTCTCACCCACACACACACTCTCACCCACACACTCACCCACACCCACACTCTCTCACCCACACCCACACTCTCTCACCCACACACACACTCTCACCCACACACTCACCCACACCCACACTCTCTCACCCACACCCACACTCTCTCACCCACACACACACTCTCACCCACACACACACTCTCACCCACACACTCACCCACACCCACACTCTCTCACCCACACCCACACACTCTCACCCACGCACACACTCTCACCCACGCACACACTCTCACCCACACAAGTTTTTTGAAAATCTAAAAATGCAAAATGTCTCCTGTGAGGCTAAGTTTAGGTGTAGGGTTGTGTAGGGAGATAGAATATACGGTCTGTACAGTAGACAAACTATTACGCCTATGGAGAGTCCCCACAAGGATAGCGAAACAAGTGAGAGTGTGTGTGTGTGTGTGTGTGTGTGTGTGTGTGTGAGAGAGAGACCTCTCTCGGCGGGAGTGAGCTCTGGCTTGATCCCTCCTCCGATTGTCACGTTCGTAATCTTGTCGAGATGTACTGTCCTCCCTCCACGGTCTCTTCCTTCTCTCGTCTTCTCGCACCTCTTTGTCTTTTGTGCGCATGTGCTTCCCTGCTGTAAACACAACATCAGACAAACACGAACGACTGCCTGCAAAGCTCCAAACAAGAAACTCTAGCGATAATCCAGACGCTTCGTGTCCTGACTTCAATGAACTGAATGTCTCTTTCTACCCAAGCTCTAGATTTACCAAAGCTTAATGCATAAACAGTTCATCAATGAACATCTTTAAAGGAACATTTCCAGCATTAGTGCTTAGGGTCAGTCCTAGATTCATTGATATTGGCATCCATTTTTTTAAACCTTCTTTTAAAATTGTAATGTTATCTAATTGGTGGCAGGTTTGTCTGGATAAGGTGCAGACCTCCTTCTGCAGAATGGCTCCTGTGCCTCCTCTTGTCCTTCCTCTTCTCCTCTTTTCTCTGGTAGGATTTGTCTTTTCTTGTCATCTGCTGCGGGGGTTTGATGGCCAGAGACTCGTCCTCCTCTCCTCTGCAGAAACACATTCAAACAGCAGCCGTTATTAGCGTTCCCATGCTGCACACCAGCATTAAACCTCTCACAAACACGACAGTCACCTGTCCTCGGTCGAGTCTTCTCGTGTGTAGGGTGTATTCCTTATTGTTATTTCCATCCTGTGGTCTCGTAGCTCTCCTTCCTCCGGAGTGTCCCGTTTGGGCTCCCGATCATCCGTCTACCAGAAACAATCATTCAACACAGAGAAAGACCATTTAAAGAGTAACAGATCCATCATTACAGTGGACGTTAGCTATTATTCACTTCTACGGAGCACTGCGGATTATGCAACCCATCTCCTTACTCTCTCAATAACACTACATTTAGATGCAACAGTTAAATGTATTTTACTATAAGCTTCACGTATATTGTTGGCTTGCTCATAATCAATCAGTCAGCTGCCTGAATACATTGATTAACCGTCTTCTTGTGTCATGGATAGGGCTGGACGATATATCGAATATTAGCGATAATATCGCAATAATTATATCGCAAAATATCAAATATTTCAAATTCAAGCATACTTTCCTAAAAGAACGTGCCGAACGTCCAATATTACGTCCCCTTAAGTAGCCTATTACCACGCAAGAGACGTGATGTAGCTTTCATTAGTGCGGTTGCCAGATATCAAGACTTCAAATCCCCCAATTCAGAGCTTCCCTGTTACAAGGATACATTTTCTACCCGGTGGTTTGTTTATTTTAAGCAATCTGGCAACCATGCGCACGTGCTCGCTCCTCATTGCGAATCATTTGTCGGTCAATGACAAACAAGCCGGAGTTTAGCATCTCAGCCTA